>JAOTQH010273683.1:0-10559 GCA_025631255.1 Cornus kousa
AGTTTGCAATAGTTCAATACCAGATGAGTGTGATACAACAGCCTTAGTAACTTATATTTTTACTGTATTTTGTTAAAATCGGTAACTCACTTGTCCACAATCCAAGATTTTCTTGAACATCTCAACACCAGTCACCGTAGATTTTAAAGGAGCCTGGAATGGAAAAATCAATGTTAGGTTCAACTATTCATAACATAAAGTCTAACTATAAACACCATAGGAGGACCTTTAGGCAAACATTATTATGGGATAAAACAATAACAGCTCTTAGTGCTGATGACATTCTCATTACACGGGTTGCTAAACAAAATCTTCAGGCCCAGAATTTATGATAGACAAGACTTATCAAAAAAGATTTTATGAGAAACAGTAAAATAGCCAAATTATGGTTTATAGATTCACCTGCATCAGACCTAAAACCTCAACTTCGTCACCGATTTTAATTATCCCTTGTTCAACACGGCCAGTGGCAACAGTTCCACGCCCCTTTAAAAAACAAATAGAAAATTAATTGAAGCTGTATTGGACAGTAAGCTTGGAGAAAAAACTCTCTCTTGCAAATAAAAAGAATCTTACAAGAATGTCAAAAAGAACAGAAGACGACATCATGAAGTGCAGATCATTCCAACAAACTAGAACAAAATAACTAAATTTTCATGGTAAAACAAAATAACAGACATAACACACACTTGCTTACCCAAATTTTCATGGTAAAACTCAAAACAATTGATTTCATCAAATAATAAAAATAACATAATAGAAGCAACAATATTATTGAAGCAAATAACTTATTCATCATATTGAGAAAACACTTAACAAATGCATTGAAAGAAAGTATTCCAAGCCATTTTAAGAATATTACTTCCAAGGAATTTGGAAAGACCCAAATCAATGAAGGCAAAACTAAGTAATGATGAAAGATTTTTTTATAAAATATATATATATATATATAAATGTTGGTCCCAGCTTTTAATTAATGATTTGCCTTTATAATGTCAAAAGTGTGCTCACATGTCCATTTTTGCTGTATATTTACAAGTTCTGGTATGCATTGATCATTTTTGGTATCTTCAGGGGCAGTATGGTATTTTCCAGTATGTGTGAGTCCATTTAAAATTCATTGAGGAAGGTACATTGTACCATTGACCTTTCTTACAGGCTGGATAGGTCACAATTCTGGTTTAAAATGACATCTGTCCTTTCAGGGGCATTTTTGTAATTTTATGTTAGTGCACATGCTTGACACGTGTAATGTGGTCCTTCAGAGAGAATTCTATGACAGTTGCACAATTCTTAGGCAACAAGTCACATTTTGTATCACAGACCTATACATATACTATGTATTATGTTTATACACTGCACTATAGGACAAAATAGGTTGGGTTGGCAAGGGCAAAGTGGTCCTTTCACACAGGGAATTTCAAAATATTCTCCTCTCAAATGATTGGAGGAATGCAGCACAATTCCATCCATTTTTAGAGCTGCATCATCACACATGTACCACTATATATATATTGTTTGGGCAGCGGAAGCGCAGGAATAACTAAGATCCAATGAAAGCCAACAAAGCAATCACACATAACCACAAGATATACATGGTTCAGCCAAAACCAACCTGCGTCCATAGATGAGAAGAGATTCCACTATGATTCGTAGAGATATTACAACAATAGAGTACCAACACCACTACTCCACGAGCCTATTTCCTCAGTACTAGCGTCACCGGTGTTTTTCCTACTCTACCAACCCGCATACTGCCTCTACCCATCAACTCTTTCATGAGACTACATCTCTCTCAATCTCATACTCAACCCAAAGCCAAGGATTGCCGAACATAATACAACTCTAAAATATAAACATAATTAGAGTAGGAATTTGAGACACAAATCCCAACAATCTCCACCTTGGCTCAAATTTCATCCAACCAATCATTACTTCCCATGGCATTGATCATGACAATTCTTTTGCAGCTTCCATCTTGACGATACTCCTGCAAAACTCCAATTGTTCACATTATACGTTGCTCGATCAGTCAAACCTCCAAGGTTCCACCTTGACTACTCGAGCTCCATGCCATGTAACCAAGCCGATTGACTCCTGCAGCACATGTTGAGACTTGTGTTTTTTTGGATCTCCTTCACCTTTGACTCTGATACCAATTTGTTGGGGCAACGGAAGCGCGCGAATAATAAGATCCAATGAAAGCCAACAAAGCAATTACACATAAACACATGATATACATAGTTCAGCCAAAACCGGCATACGTACATAGATGAGAAGAGATTCCACTATGATTCGTAGAGATATTACAACGATAGAGTACCAACACCACCACTCCACGAGCCTATTTCCTCACTACCAGTGTCACCGGTGTTTTTCCTACTATACCAGCCCGCATTCTACCTTTACCCATCAACTCCCTTATGAGACTACATCTCTCTCAATCTCATAAGTCTCAACCCAAAGCCTATGTATCTATTTATAGAGTTCCAAACCCAATTCCTTGTTAGACAAGGATTACCGAACAAAACACAACTCTAAAATAGAAACATAATTAGAGTAGGAATTTGAGACACAAATCCCAACATATACCATTATAGCAGCCTTGTGTGTGCGCGCGCCTCTTGTAAGCTTTGAGAGCTATTTTGGAGCTGCGCTATGTGAGACACTCGAGAGACAAATGAAGATGAGCATTTCTGAGTTTTAGATCCATTGTGTGAGTTTTAATTCATCTCAGAAATCTTTACACTGAGTGACTTCATATGGAAATCAAACTTAAGGCCTTTAGAAGTTGTTTTCTGGTGCAGAATGATGGTTCAGAGGGTCACATCTGTTTTGAGGCATCTCCAGGGCTCCTAGAAGGTTGAGGCAAGTTTGTTTTGACATTTGACATCTGCAGAAACCATTTTATTGTTCTTCATTTCACTGCAATTTCATTTGAGTCCTCATACCTCAAATTTTGACCATTTTATTGTTCTTCATTTCACTGCAATTTCATCTGAGTCCTCATACCTCAGTTTTTGACCATTTTCTGGTGCATAGCTTCTGATTTGGGTACAATATGTTGATATCTTGATGTGACTACTATGTTTATCATTTGAGCAAGTTTACTTTATCATTTTGAAGCTGTCTAAGTTGAGATTTGAGCTATGCTATGGTCATTTATGGATTTGAACCTTCAAACCTAGCTAGTTTATATTTTCTGTTGTGTTGATACTGTCATACCTTGCTATACTCTGTGTGTTTATGATATGAGCAAGTGTATTTTGGTGAGATAAGCTTGTGGGAATCAAGTTTGGGTCTGTATTGAAGCTGCATTTTATTTTGAGTACTCATACCTTAATTCTGCAGAAACTGTTCAAGTACTTTAGTACCGTATTCATCTTGTAACTGTGTTTTCATTTTGATTTCTTGTAACAGCTATTGTAAGATGTATGTTCATGGTTTATGATTTTATCATGTATTTGAAGAGCTGTGAGAGCTGTATTGGTCCAAGCAGGGGTGCTTAGGCCAGTGGGAGTGTTGTGCGCACAAAGGTGAGCTAGGGTGTGTGCAGAGTATGAGTGTGTAACTTGCATACAACTAGTGGATCATTTTGGGTGAAGCCCACAAGGTTTTTTTTTTTATCCCTATCGAGGGGGATTTTCCTTGTAAAAACTTGGTGTCTTTGTGGCTGTGGAATTTCAACAAACATTTGTGACAGATTAGGGTTTCATGTGTTTGGTTTGTTATGTGAAGTGTGAATGACTTAAGCTTCTTGTGGTGTTCTATTTGGTTGTGAAAAGTTTCTAGGTGCACCCCCTCCCCCTCTTGATTCATCAATATATATATACACACACACACATAAATAAATAAAATAAAATCCTCTTTGCAGCAACATGGTTTCTTGCTTAAAACAAAAATACCAAATAGATGCCCAATTACCTGAATTGAGAAAATATCTTCAATTGGCATTAGAAAAGGCTTGTCAAGTTGGCGTACAGGGTCGGGGATGTACTCATCTACAGCATCCATTAATTTTAAAATTGCCTTTTTTCCTATTTCTTCACTTGTACCCTGTAAAGCGGACAAAGCTGAACCTCGGATGATAGGGATTTCATCCCCAGGAAACTTGTAGAAGTTAAGAAGCTCTGCCACAATTATAAGCTCAAGTGAGACATTCTTAAGTGCAGTTACGATATCATTAAATCAAATAACAGATACACATTAACAAAGTTAACTCAAAAGCCACCTTACCACGGAGCTCCATTTCCACAAGTTCCAGTAACTCTGGGTCATCAACAGCATCAACTTTATTTAGGAAACACACAAGTTGAGGCACACCAACCTGTACAATGCAACAGAATGGATTGTATAAGCATAAACGTACCATCAGTGTCTAAGACTAAACAGACAAGTTAAAAATGTATTAAATGTTGCTAAATATAGACACACACCTGCCGTGCAAGTAAAATATGTTCCTTTGTTTGTGGCATGGGTCCATCAGGGGCAGATACAACAAGAATACCGCCATCCATTTGGGCAGCTCCGGTGATCATGTTCTGCAAATCAAAAGAAATCATCAGGTGAATGCACAAGTACATAGCCTATACAAAGAAGAGCTTTTCTTCCTTTTGCTTTTTTTTTTTTTTTACTCTTTTTAATGTTGGGGGGGAGCGGGGGATAAGTAAAACTAAAAGAGAATTTAAAGAATCGATTAAAATTTTAAAATATTGAGGAATCAATACTTAAGCTTGCTAGAGTCCTTCAAATCAAATTATTTGAACAAAATGTTGAGATGTATGCATAATGAGCACATTCAATACCGAAAAGTTATTAGGGCTGCAAGATGGTTGGGTTCAATCAAGACCAACCTTAGTGCAGGCTTGGAAAACTTATTTGACACTTGGGGTTAGACTTTTGCTGAAACCTAATCCTGACATTCAGGAATCATGTTAGTCTGTGCTGAGAGATTGAACAACCTGACCTTATATAAACAATATGCATATGTAGCATTGGCAGTAATAATATGATATGTTAAATTTTGCCCGTAACCTAATATGATAGAACACCTATATCAAAAGATCTCTCCCTAAATATGTCAAATTTCCAACCCTATACTATCACGAACCCAACCAAATAACAAACCCCGCTGCAAGCCACCGCCACCCCCCTCCCCTTACCCCCCCCCCCCCGCGGTGCCTCTTTTCTTATCCCTCTAACTTTTTTACTAATAAATTTCAAGCTTTTATAATGCTAGATAAAGTTCCACCATGGATTTAATTCTCCCCTCTCTAAATTTTTCTTTGTTATTCAAAAAAATTTGTTTGGATTTAAGAAATCAAGCCACCCTCATATGATAAAGAGGAGTCAAATCTGGATTTTCTCTTCAGCGCCTTAGGCACAGCTCCAATTAACAAAAGCGGACACCGATTTACCAGGCTTATAAAACCACAAAGTAAAGAATCATACTTCTACACATTCAATCTGTAGATACTTAACTGAAAACTGATAAAGAAACAAATATATAGCAGCTGGTGACCCAAAAAAAAAAATAATAATAATAATAAAATAAAAAATAAAAATAAAATGAGAGGGAGAGACTAAGATAGAGCTTTAAAAGCTCAACTAATAAAAGGACATTCCTACTACAATCCCACTTGTGCAATCATAAATTTGTGATGCCAGACTAATGGACGATATAAAGAATTGCGTGACACCAAAATGAAATGTTAATCGAGTTTCAGGTACTCTAACTACAAGCCTCTTTTCTACCAAACAGTGGAGGCAAAAACCATTTCACGGAAGGAAAATGAAATGTTGAGGTCTCTAATAAAAAATCTAGTGTAATAAACTTCAACTCAAGAGTGTCCAAAGCATATTTTTTTGCCCTTGTCTTCCTAATACACATATTCCTTCCCTCTCCAAAAAAAAAAAAAAACAGCCCATTTGGGTACCTCGCATTATGATTTAGTGACAACAAAAAGTCAACAATGCCATTGTATTTACTTCACACAACATAATATCCATTTTACAGCTTACTTTAACATAATCTGCGTGTCCTGGACAATCAACATGTGCATAATGCCTTTTACCAGTCTCATACTCCACGTGGGCCTGCAATACCAAATTATTGTTGGAGTTAAGAGCTCAATATGGAAACATACTTTGTGAATATGAGTTTGTCTGACATTTTGAATAGCAAGACAGAGTCTACTCCTAAATTATGCCCAGCATAATTGCATGCAAGAATTTAAAAATAAAAAATAAAAGATATCCCAACCGTGGCAATGGTGATTCCTCTCTTTTTTTCTTCAGGGGCCTTGTCTATTTCATCAAAGGCAATAGCCTTGGCTTTCCCTTCTTCTGATAGCACCTAAAGAATGAACATTACCATCTTAGAGGCTAGTTAAGATAAAGATATACACACTATACTATACATATAATTCATTAAATAATTCAGTTCTTAGTTGTCCAAAGAAAATAGTGAAATGTAAACTTATCCTAAATAAATGAATAAAATCGTGAAAGGAAACAACAAACAGACTGAAATAGTCAGCTATAGCCTAACCTTTGTGATTGCGGCAGTCAATGTAGTCTTCCCATGATCAACATGCCCAATTGTTCCCACATTAACATGAGGTTTTCTGTTGGCAACATAAAACTATTTATTACAAACAATTTTCACACACGGACAAAACTAAGTACTTGTAAAAGAAATTTTAGTAAAACCACTAATAAACACCATATGGTTCAAGCAAAACCTATCAGGGAGGACAAGAGCCCACGCTTTCAAAGAGTGCACTGGGTATGTGTCCTGTAAGTAAAAATCTGACATGCCCAATTCCGTCGTACTAAAAATGTCCTAATTATCTGCAACTTCATTACTGTGATAGCTTTCAGTTTTTCAGTACTGTTGCTAGAGTTAAATCTTAGGAGGTACATTTAGTCTTGTATTCTATTAGAATTATGATGGCCTCCAAATCCAAACCATCCAATTCAGCAAGAACTGAGAACAAATATATTAACATATATATATGTGTGTGTGTGTATATAAAACAAAATAGAGATCACTATCTAATCCATTAACCAAATCTCAACCACCATAACCATAAATCAGAACTATACAGCGAATTTGAAGAAACATTAACTTAAATATATGCAAATAGACGTATATAAAAGTGAATCGGATTTGAAGCTTACGTGCGAGTGAAGGTGGCCATGGATCTCCACCATGGAATGGGGATTGAAGCTCTCTCATTTCCAGATTCTGAAATTGAGAACTGAGAGGAGATCGAACTTCGACATGAGTTGTGGATTTGGGTAGATAGTGGTACGAGTCGCTTGGCGTTAGGGTTTCTGAATGCGACTGAAGCCATGGAACAGCAGACGCAGGTGAGAGAGAGTCTGAGAGAAATGAAATGAGAAATGTGTTGCGGGGTTTTATTAGGGGTTTTAGGTGTTTGTATGTGTCGCGAATAGGGTTGTAGAGAGAAAAATGTTGAAATTAAGGTAGGTGGGTCCGGGCCTGACTGACCCAAATTAAGTTTTGAGCGGATTGGGTTGAGCCTTTCTAATTTGGACGATACTTTGGATCTCCTTCTACAACATATTCACTGTTGAAATGAGAGAAAAAAAAAATGAATTATTTGGAAGAAATTGTTTGTTTATTAGTTGTTTTCTTCCTACTTTTATAACAAATAAAAATTAGTAATTAGTTTTGCTTGCTAGCGTACCAGCGTAGTTGGATAGCAAGAAAGATTTAGTACGAAATATATAATATTGATACGAGTGGGTGTCATCCAGCCAGAAATTTTTTAATATATATATAAAATATATATATACACACACCATATGTAATTTTATCTTATCACTTGCCATATATGGTTAACATTATTTATCTTTCTTAATTAATTAAACAAGCTGAGATGTTATATTATTATTATAAATTATAGGGACTTTCTTTATAATTTGTCATAATTATAGGATAAGTTTGTTATTCTATTTGACGGGTGTGTTACCGAGGGGGAAGAGACAAGTTTCATTTTAGGAGAAATTTCGGATTCGTATAATTTCTTAAATCATAAGAAACGTCTCAATGATTATGACAAACTATAGGAAAAATTCATGTAATTCACCCTTATTTTTTCCCCTCATATCTTATGTTAAGATTTATTTTCTTTTCCCTTCTATTGCTCCAAACACGACCTAATAGAAACCATTGAGGTCAATATCTAGAAAAGCAGGGCACTTTTAGTTTTTCAATCAAATTAGTAGCTAGTTTGAATTCTGGAAGCATAATTGCATCCTTAGTATTTTGTGTTAGTGTTTCTTTAACCCAATTGACTACTATATCAATTGTACTCTTATTAGATCAATATATGAACAAAATGGTATTTTTAATTATTATTATTATTTTTTTTACGAATTGGATTTTAAGTAAATTAACACCAAGAATTGTATAGAAATACAATAACTAGAGAGAAAGGTAAGTATTTCTTTAAATATGATAAGACTTATCTACGCACGTTGACTAGGTCATTCATAATGATCATTGATGTAGTCCAATCACATATGTATAAATAATTCGTAATTACAAAATCAGAAAATTAATAAATAAGAATAGTAACTTTTTAAAGAATAAATTCAATTACCCTTTCTAATTTCTTTATTTATCTCTTTTCAGATTTTATAATTACAAATTATTTGTGCATTTATGATTGGACTATATCACTATGAATAATCTGCTCACCAATAAATAGTCAAGTCTTATCCCTTTAAAAATATGTTGTGCGGTTGTGTCGTGTGTCTAATTGGGTCTCAATACCGTAGAGATACCTTGATGACTTCTGTAATTGCAATTGATGGCACAGAGTATAAACTATAAAATTAGACCAACTTCCAATTGGCACTAAAAAGTTTTCATTTTAGGGTTTTGTTTTAATGAGAATTTCATTTAGTGATCAATAAAAAGCCATAATTTTTGTTCATTTACTTTGAAATTAGTCCGAGTTTATTTTACATATTTCTTTCTATTAAGTGAATTTGAAAATATATATTTTTCATCATTTTGGCAGCGGCTAAAGCTCGTTTGATATAAGGAAGAAAATTTGATGAAACGGAGAAAAGAAGAGATGGATAAGACATCCATAAAGAAATGATCCCGTTTAGCAAGAAAAAATAAAATTTGATGGGAGGAAGAGATACAAGATGACACAATCTTTTTTTAAAAAATATCTCATTCATCTCTTCTTCTCTCTCTTTCATATCATTAGGAAGAGAGACGGGTTAGAAAGAATTTTATAGTTAGATAATTAGCCTTCGATAATATCTTAGCACAAACAATATTTATTTATTTAATTTTCTGAAATAAGTTTCTTTTACTTTTGACTGTACTTTAGTCCTGAACACTGTATTCTTCTTTCTATGAATGTAAACTTTTTTTGATATCAAGCTTCACACTCATATACATGGTACGAACTCTCTGTCTCTTTCTCTATATATATATAACTCTAATAGATATATGTATTAGAGTTATGTAAAGCAACTTCAATTTTTGGAATGCAGTTGAAAGGCTATTTTTTTTTAAGTTAATTTTGTTGTGAATAAATGCAGAAGAAATGGATTGCCACAAAAAATCAATTGTAAATGCAGAAGAAATTTTTTACAACTGATTTATTTTTAAAAAAAATTCTAATTACATAAAACACTGAAATGTTGGAAAATACTGCCATTAGGTTGTGTAAAAGAATACCCAGACTGAACAAATGACTTCAGAGCCATGTCATTGGCATTATTTGTAGAGATAGAGATAAGATGTCAAGGACGAGTTCGGGCCGGGGCACTCATTTTTGACACCCGTGCCACCAAATTTATTTTTTCCCAAACTTGGTTCGGGTGCCACGCATCGGAAGTCGGGTGGATACGGGACACCCCAAATACATATTTTTTTAGAAAAAACAAATTAAAGATAAATTTTGTAAATTTTTTATTATTGTTAAATATTTAACAGTCATATTTACAAAAATTGTTGCTAAAATTTAAGATTATCATAAGAAATATAGAAGAAGAAAAAATGGAGCTAATAAAATAATACTTCTTTATATATTAATTATTAATTGCTGAGCTACCAAAGCAATGGAAGAGAAATATTCCCTAATTCATTTAATTTTAGACATATGTAAAATAAACCCAGCCTACTTTCAAACTGAATGAACAAAAATTATTGCTTTTTATTGGTCCCAAAATGAAATTCGGATATTTACTCACAAAATTATAAAGAAATATCAGAACATACTTCAAAATGCCCATGATTGCACGCATACGCAGAAACAAAAGTTTAAAAGGCTTTTACAAATTCTAACAATCCCAATTATTTAAAATAGTCAAGGGGTGAAGTAATATGTTTTTATTTATGTGACTAAACTGCAAGACTTATAATTAAATTTAGGGGTGTTTAAAAAATTCGGTAAATCGAATCGGATCGTACTAAATTGGGCAGTTTGGGTTAGTTGTATAGCGGTTTAGTCCGGTCCTAAGCCCAAAATTATGGAACCGTAATTTTTCGGTCCGGTCCTAGT
>JAOTQH010273694.1:0-10559 GCA_025631255.1 Cornus kousa
GAACGACGGCAACTTAAAAGCTGTCAGAGTTGGAGAAGAAGACCAGAAGCTTGAGGTTTGATTTTCGATCCAAAAATCCAAAATCGAGTTCTATTATATTCCTCCCCTCAAACTTATAAGCTTTACACCTTTTGTTGGGATTTTAGGGATTTAATTTAGATAGTTTAGTCAAGTTTATATGCTATTTGTGTTTGGTTTCTCTATATATGCATGTTTATATATACATGTATAGATTTGTTTCTCTAAAATTGTTAACTTAGTTTTAAAACTAGTTTGATTAATTGTTGTTGTTTGATGAATTTGAACCTTATTTATGCTTTGATTAACTATAATTGCATGATTTAATCTATTCTATATAACTATTACGGGTATGTATGGACAGAATTTTGAACAACAGTTTGATAAGTTTGTTTTTGATTAGATCAGTCTTTTTGAGAAAACCCCACTATCTTTAACTTGTGGGCCATGTCAGTTTTTGGCCGAAAACTATCGTTTAGGGTTCCAAAATCGCATTTTTTAATCTATCAGGAGACATCGGATTTTTTTTTTTGTGAATTTTGTTGGAGGCTGAAACGAAGTCCAATTGTTCTCAAATTTTAAATTTAGTAGTTTTGTTGATTATGTTTCTTATTCTATGTTTTTAGAATTTTTAGAGAAATTTTATTTTTAGACTTATTTTCGGATTTGCTTTCGACACACTAAAATTCGATAAATTACCAAAAATATATAAAATAAATTAATATGTTATGTATGTGCTGGAAGATACTTTAATTAACTTATAAGTTATTTATATATATATTTATAATTGCTATATTTGTAGTAATAATTACAATGGGTTGATATAATGAGCATAATTATGTATATTAATTGTTATTATGATCCAAAATATGAATCATGGCTGTCTTGGTATGAGGTTAATATATATATGTGTTGTGAAATCCTGTAAGCTAGTTAATATATTCAAACACATTGATATGTTGCCATTGTTAGATATGGCTATGATACTTGGGTATGTATAGGTGTGCTAGCTAATAAGTTTAGTCACATCTAATTTGTAACTTTGTTAAGATATAGTTGCGACGACTGATATATGCATGTGATGTGGAACCACGTGAGCTAACTAATAAGTTTAGACTCACTTATACCTTGTTGGATTAGTTTCCATAAACATAATTAGTCTCTATCGAGGTATGTGGTTCAATGCTTAGGGATTTGTTGCCTAGTGTTATTTATGGTTAATGTTCAGGGATTTGTTGCCCAGCATTATTTGTTTACGATCAAAGCTCAGGGATTTGTTGAAAGCATTATTTATTCATGATTTTATGTTCAGGTATTTGTATTTGATATTTATTTCTTGTGGTTAATGTTTCAAAATTAGTTACCCAGTATTTATTGCCCAGCATTATTTGTTTACGATCGGAGACGTGTCACTAGTATAGGAGATTTGTTTTCCTGGGTAGGACTTTGGGACACTCGACCACTTTTGTTATGTTTTGAGTGGTCGGCATCTATTATGGTTGAGGCGCCCTATACGTAGTGATTGTCTATAGTGTATATATGTATGTATGGACTATGTAGCTATTACATGAGTTTTAGCTAGAGATAGATTGTTTATTAGTTTTCAGAGGTTTAGTATAGAGAACTTGCTCGTGTGTTTAACCCACCATTGTTTATATTTTTCAGGTTCTTAGAGATTCCAGTCTCGAGGTTGAGAATTAGCAATATGGAGACTTCATCTATCATTTACTCTCCTCTTTATTCGAAGTATGATGTTTATTTATTTATAGTTTTTAGTCATGGTATTATTTATTAAATTATTATAATATTCGATTATGGTTTTAAGAGTCTTTGATTTATGGGATTCCTGAGTTGTAGACTTTTGGAGATTTATTATAATAATGGAGTTTATGGGAGGATTATTTATAGTTGGGATTTATTAATTATTATTTACTTTTTCTTTTAGCATAATTATTATTTATTCTTATTTATCCTTTTTGTATTTTGTCCTTGTTTAAATACTTAATTGTTTTGATATTCCCTGATTTTTTAGTGTGAACCTGATCAACCCATAACTTAGAAATTAGGGGGTATCACATAGGTACACCTGAAAAAACGTAGAGCAATAGGGAAAATGATGTTATCTAGTCGTATGATAGCTCGAATTTACGTAACCTAGAACGTAAGCGAGTAACTAAAAAATTGACCTGATAATGAGTCCCAAAACGGGGAAGTAAGAAAAGAGAGAGGTCTCTAGAGATAGATGTCACCTCTAAGATGACGAAGTGACCTTCTAAGAAGTCACGAGACTCAAATAGAAAACGAATACAGAAGCTAAGGTTAAAACGAACAAAAAATGGAGCTAGGGGTAAAATGGTCAATTCTAGACAAACTGGATGCTATAGTGCATACCATTGGATAGCCAATGAAAAATTAATAAACTTATGCTCAAAAATCACTTAATTTAGAGTTAGAATGAGTAAGATATGGAGTTTCAAAGTTTGGAAAAGAAGTTACCAAAAAGGCCCCAAGTGCGATCAATCGTACTAAAGATGCGATCGATCGTAAGGTTACGAACAATGGAGCTTCCAAGAAGACCCTAGGTGCGATCGATTGTACTAAGGGTGCGATCGATCGTAAGGTGTACAAACGATGGAAATGCCAAAATGACCCAGGTGCGATCTACCGTAGAGTGCACAATAAAT
Source organism: Cornus kousa (assembly GCA_025631255.1). Lineage (NCBI taxonomy): Eukaryota > Viridiplantae > Streptophyta > Magnoliopsida > Cornales > Cornaceae > Cornus > Cornus kousa. The sequence goes on from JAOTQH010273694.1 coordinate 2,703, forward strand.
GAAAATGCCAAGATAACCCTAGGTGCGAAATGAAAATGCCAAGATAACCCTAGGTGCGATCGATCGCACCCACTTGCGAACGATCATAGACACCTACAAATGATCACTTGAACCTGCAAAATTTGAAAATATTTAGGAAGATGAGACTTTTTGGAAATTTTTTGTGAAGAAATCCCCCCCCCCCCCAAATTTGATCCTTAGATCCCCTATGGTCCATACCAAGAGTGATAAGTTAAATAAAAATAGAAAAATGTCCCCAAGTGCATGAAATGCCAAAGAGATGAATACTTGATACAAAATGACATAATTCACATACATTGAAGTGCTTAGCCCTTAGCCTCATTACATACATATCAAGTTTACATAAAAGAGAGTACTTGGGTGGAAATTACACATACAAAAGGAAGCTAAGCAAGCTTCTAAATATATTACACATTGGTAACCCTAAAAGATACATACAACATGCTAACACTTGCAAGCTAATAACATACAAAAGATGTTCAAAATGTAAACACGAGTCTGAGCTAAGGATAATGAGCATCCAAGAAGAGTACCTCCTTACTTGAAAAATAATAATCAACTAGGGTGAGTAGTTTGAATTACTCTGTAGGACAATGCATATATGTATAACCTAAAGTTTCAAAGGCTTTGTAAGTGTAATATAGACAAATACATGTGGATCATGCCTCCTAACATCTAGTTTCAAGGTGAAGCTAAGGAATCATGCTATATCTAACTTTGACGCATTTTAAACGAAATCCACAACAGGTAATCACTTAAACAAATTGGAACCTTCAATCCTAAACAACAAGTTACAATTTTATAAAATTGTCAACTTGGAAATATAATGCGAAATCAAACAATAAGAATATCTTAAACACAAGCATCCGATTATGAATGTCACAACTAAGACAATTAGTTGTTTTGGGCTATTAACCCGCAAAGAACTACCTAAGTGCGCACTATATTAGGGAGAACTCGTACCTCCCACGCTAGAGTCGTACTTTGGCCATGTCACGTAACAAATGCCCTAAGAATTGAAAATCAACAAATAATATCACAACGTATGCATAAGTATACAATGCATTTAGTTACTTTTCATGCACAATCAAGGTTGGAACCACACATTCCATGCTCTAAGTCTTCAAGACTAATATGACATTATAATGACAAGTCTATAACGTGACTAATACTATACTAGTGTAATAATATCAACTTATGAAATCAATTCATGCTAATATAGTAAGCCTTAAACATTTGATTAAACAACACGTAGTATTAAGCTCATAATGAAATAATTGGCAAGAATCATATAAGAATTCCATAATTACAACTATATGAAATTAATAAAAAATAATTCCCTACTAAATGAAATTACAACTTTACAAGAGATAAATCATACACATGCTTTGAGTAATATGAATATCTAAGTCAAATACATACAACATTCATCTATATGCAATCCTAAAATTCATATATCATGTATACAATATATATTAACTTCTAAAACACAATAAAACACTAATATTATAAGCACAGGACACCCCTTACCTCACTAGAGAAGAGAATCTCCAGAATCCAAGGAAAATGTGAGCAAACTGAAATTCAAGAGAAAGGTGTTGTAGAGAATGGTGAAGGGAAGCTTTTGTCTTCCAAAACCTAGGCCAAAAGGTGTGTGGAAGATGGTTCAAATCAAGGTCTAGGGTTAGGGTTAATGGTGGTTTAGGTGAGAGAATGAGGAAGACAATGGAAAATCCCTAGTTTCTCCACTAACTAATTGATACACATATCACTTTACTACACTAGCACTACCTCTCACACACACACTTTAATCATACCCCTGCACTTGTCACAATCCAATGCATCTTCACAAGACTTAAAATATACCCTACACTTGTCATCATCCAAGCCTTCCACATGCTTCCAACCATTAATCAACACTTGGTCCAAGGAAATGGTGACACTTGTCACAATTTTTCAAAAATTACAAAAAGGTCCTTGAACAAAATATCATCCAAAAATAATTGTAAAAAGATCCCTAAACCAAAATATCTCAAAAAGATAATCGCACAAAGAACCCCAAAATGAAAATGTCTCCCGAATAAATAATGCAATTATACCCCCAAGAAATGAAAATAAGCTATCATCCTTTGCTACACAATTAAACTATGTAGTAACAATAAAATAAATTAAAGTAAATGCATGAAATGTTAGAAACCTATTCTTGACACCAAACCCTGCATTGGGTCCCACAAAACCTAAGACAAAAAGTAAAGAAATAAAAATTAAATAATAAAATAAATAATAATAATAATAATAAAATATAAAAAAAATATCTTGGAAAAAAAAAAAGAAAAAGAAGGAAAGATGATACGATCTTCACAACCTCCCCACCTTAAAGGGATTTCGTCTCAAAATCCGGCCTCGAGAAAACAGAATGCCAACCCAAGATAACTACTGAGTACATCTCCAAGTATCCCCCATAACACGCTACGTCAGTGATCCCAAAATTGAAAGAAAATGCACAAACCAATGTCACTTGCACCTACGTGCTCACAACATAACACACATAACAGCATCAGCCAAAAATGGCCCCATCCCAATGTCATTTGCACCCAAGTGCTTATGATATAACATATCCTCAAAAGAATGATGACCATATATGGCCACCAACACGTCAAAACTCAAACACCAAACACAACCCCAAAAGTGCGCACCACCTAATAAAGAAGTCCTACATCATCACCCATCACATCAAATGCTAAGACGACACAGTCTCTCAATCCAACCCCGTGAAATCAAGTCATACTATCACATGACTACACAATCAATCATCAAGGAAAAAAATAATCTATCTCTCTAACGTATCGACTCCAATAATATCAAAAGAAGGCTAAACCTTGCTCAAAATCACAATCAAAATATTATAAAATCGCTTAAACACCAAAGGTACACACAAGTACGCTTATTACTAATCTTTAAATCACAAACCGAATTCCCACCGAATCAAAGCCCACAAAATCACTCGAATCATAATCCTTTAGTCTTCCCATAACCATTTGATAACGCAACATCCTCAATGAAAAACCTTAATCCTTAAAAATACAACCACAATAAAAAGGGAAACAATCAAGTCGAACCATCTTAATACCTTACCTCATACTCTCACTACTAGTCAATTAAAACATCACTGACCCTTGACCGAACAATTAATTAGAGTAGAATTGATTCGAGAAGAAATGTCTGATCAGGCCCATTTCTATATCAATCAATTCGACCTTAACAACTATGTCGTTCTTGTCATCAGGTCGAACCCTCCACAAAATAAACACCTTGATTACTATCATTAAGTCTACAATATTAACAAACACCTCAATCATAAGTATCACGTAAAAACCTCAATAAGAATCATTATCACAATCTTTTGTCAAAACTAGGATATAACACCTCCATCCGACAACAATCACAAATTGAATCACCCAAAACCATATTTAGCAATACCAAGTTGGAACAAAACTCTTTGAAGTACCTTCCTACTCGTATCAATCCTTATTATCATTCCATGAAACAACTATTGAGATCTCGATCCCTCAGCCCAAATCTAGCCACAGCAAGAACAAAAGACTCCATAAATAAGCCATATCTGAATGCAATCCTTCGAAACATCTCCTATAAGTCAACCATATGCAAGACTCCACAACTCGAAACAAGTCTCCAAAAGGCATCCTTAAAGGAGCATCAAGCTCACTCAATGAATCAAATGAATCCTCAATGATGTGGACACAAGTTTCCATAAAATGACATCATAACAAAACCCTACTCACACCGAGCACAACAAACCCTCTAGCAACCATAGCTAAAACTTCCCAAGGAAAAACACGAAATGAAAACCACTAATCCCAACAAGGACACCACCACCAATTCTATCTCTAAAATGAAAGATACTAAGGTCAAAGACTTCACCCCCTATATGGAAGTAAGTCAACCAAAATCAATCAAATCCTCACCAAGGACTCGAGACAACAATGGTGGTCTTCACAGATCAACCAACCCATAACCATGCATAATGTAATGAAGAAATGAGACTCACTCCCTGTGAAGTCCCTAACGCATGCCAAGAAAAGAGGAAAAGCCTTGTTTTCCCAAGAGTGCTAGTGTGTCGTAGAACCAAAGCTTGCAAGAGTGTTAAGTGAGTTACCAAGTTTTAAATTTATAAAGTGCCACTACTGCCTCTAACTAAAGATATAACTAGGGCAAGTAGGGATCGTCCCAAGAGATTAGGGGTCGTATTACTATGGAAACAAGCTAGGGTTAGTAGGTCGAATGATCAAAATATGGTTGGTTTGGTTGATTAAGCTAAAACTAAAACTAATCAAGTTTAATGTAAAACAAGTAATTAAAGGATAGAGAAAATAGGATAGAGAGATCTTGGAGTTTAGAGGTCACCACTAAGCATCACCTTCCTACACACTTAATGATCAATTAATGAGGGGAAAACATGTGTTGCAATATTAGTGTGAGTGTGTGTGTTTGTTTCAACAGATATGGATAACCAATTAAGCATATATTATCTAAGTAACATAGTAAATAGTACAATATATCAAACTAAGCCATTAATCATTCCTTTAAGCTCACAATCCAAACACATCACAAGGTTAGAGACATATGTTACTTGCATTCGTAAATATGGAACATCAAACAACAAGCATGGATTGTCCTCCCATTTAATAACTAAGGCAACTACACTACAACTAAGCTAGTGACATGAAAATTAAACTAATTAAACTAAGGGAGAGACGCAATCCATCAAGAAATGAGTATGAACCATTAAATAAACCACAAGAGTATTCTATTAAGCACTATGCCTTGACAATCTCTAAATCTATAGCATCAACACACATAAACATATATCAACAACACAAAAGCTAGAGATAAACACATGAACATCTATTCTAGCATATATAGACATATGAATAGAATGAAATGATCAATTGGAAGTATTAAATAACACAAATCATTGTAAAAATAAGATATATATATATATATATCAAGTGTCAAGACAAAAATTACAACACAAATCCCCTCAAAATACAAAACATCAAGGTCTATAAGGCATGTTTAAGGCTAACTCTAGCCCCAAGAAGATGTTTAGCCACTCATTGATGTAGCCATCTAACCCTCAAGGGCCATCTTTATGGTAGAATTGATCTTCTTCTCCTTGATGGAAACCCTAGATGAATGGAAGAGCTCCCAAATGGTATGTATCTCTCCAATCTCTAGACTCCTCCAATGTCTCCTCTCTCCAAGCTCTCTTGTTGTATATGATTCTCTCCTTTTGTTGTATATGTGTAAAATGGCTCAAAATCCTTATATAGGTAGCTCAAGTGTCACACCCAATGGTTAGGTCTCGTGCACTAGGGCCTCTTTCAATGATTGCACCACAAGCCATCTTTTAATGAGCTAGACTCTGTTTTATTTCAAACTTGAGGAGGTTCGATCGATTGAATTCTGATAAGATCGATCGAATTACAACCAGATCAATCAAAGTATGTTTGGATCGTTCAAACCTTGGCGGTACCTTTTTGGAATAGGACAAATCTAAGATATTTTTGGGATATTTTGGGAAAAAGACAAAGGTGATAAGTGGGGATAAGATCAAAGAAGTTCGATCGATCAGAAGAATGGTGAGATCGATCGAAGATAGAAATTCTTGAGGATAAGGACAAAGGGTAGATCCATCTTGGTGAGGCTGGATTAATCAATGTGAGATCAATTGAAGATTGGTCTGATCGATTGAAACTTGCAGTTTTCCACCACTTTGCACTTTTTGCTTCTCTCTTCCATTCAGCTTGAGATAACTTTTTTTATGCTCTAATTTGGCTGAATTAGCTTATTTTGGGGATAAGCGCTTGAAAAGGACAATAACTTGAAATTAGTCTAAGGCGAGAAAATAAGATAGATAAAGGTCCTAGAACACTCAAGCTTAAGGGGTTAAAATGTGTATTTTTTAGCGCTCATCAATGCAAATTAGGGTGGAGGATACCTTGTTGGTCTATTTGGCTAATGTCCTCCACATGGTCCTAATTAATGTTCTCCATTGATGAAATGGAGTGATGAGAACTACCTCTTCCTCTATGAACAATGGATTCAAGATTCAAATTAAGTGCGATAAGAGTAGGATTCAATGATCTATGACCATGCATGCACTAACAAAACAAACAACAAGCAATAAGCAAGTAACAATTACTTTGTCTCCACAACAAATCAATCAACAAGTCTCCACATACGATGTTCTCATACTCTCATGCTTTCAACAAGATGCAAGAAAAATAAAAAATTACCTCCACATGCGCTCATGATTTATCTACGAAATTAAAAACTTGCCTTCGCGCGAGCTCACGATTTAACTAGAGATAGAGTTAGAAAAGCTCATAAAGGGTCCTTCAGCAACTTCAAATTGTTTTTCAATTTTTTTTGCCTTTGATTAGCTTCGTAATTTTTTTATTTTAACTTTTTGCACTTTTGTTTAGCTTAGCTTGCCTCCTTGCTTTTGAATTTCTCTATGCTTCGCTTCCTTGGCTTGATTTACCTAGCCAATCAAGAACAAATACAATAAGTAACCAAAATAAGATAAAAACAAAGACAAGATCAAAAGAGTACTAATTCTTAATTGTTTCCAAAATATGGCGTTGCCCTATCAGTCCCAAGCAACGGCGCCAAAACTTGGTGTGTCTCGTACCATGTTGCAATAAAAGTGTAGTGTGGCCAAGTTTAAAATTATAGAATGCCGCTACCACTTCTAACTAAAAATATAGTAAGAGTGAGTAGGGATCATCCTAAGGGATTGAGAATGGTATTATGCCTGGAAATCAATGTCGGATTAGTAGGTTAAGTGATCAAAAGGTGGTTTGATTGATTAATTAAACTACAATTTAAATTAAATGAAAGCAATGTAAGGCAACTAGAGTAAGTAAGCTGTAGAGAATAAGAGAGAGGTCTTGGGACCTAGAGTTCACCACTAAGCACCACCTTCCTAGACATTCAATGTTTATTGGATAAAGGGGAAACATATGTTGTAAATGAAAGTATGTGCAATTGATTGAAATAACAACATGGATGGCTAAGTAAGCATACATTGTCTAACCAATCTAGTGAATAGCACAACATATCAAAAATAGCTATTAATACTTCCATAAGCCCACAATCAATACACACTCACAAATTAGAAAAGTATACAACTTGCATTCACAAGCATGGAACATCAAACCACAAGAATGGATTGTCCACCTATCTAAGAAAGTAAGGTAACTACACTAAAACTAAGCTAGTGATATGGAAATTAAACTAATTAAACTAAGGTTGTGGCACAATCCATCAAGAAATGAGTATGAACCATCAAATAAACCACAAGAGTATTCCATTTAAGCACCATGTCTTGACCATCACTAGATTCATAATATCAACACACATAGACATGCATCAATGTCACGAAACTTAGAGATAAACACATGAACATCAATTCTAGCATATATAGACATATAAATAGAATTAAATGATCAATTGGAAGTATTAAACTATACAAATCATTGTAGAAATAAGATTTATATATATCAAAGGTCAAGACAAGAATTACAAAACTAATCCCCATTAATTACAAAACATCAAGGTCTAAGAGGCATGCTTAGGGCTAACTCTAGCCCCTAGAAGATATTTAGCCACTCATTGATGTTGTCATCCAACCCTCAAGGGTTATCTCCATGCTAGAAATGATCTTCTTCCACCTTGGTGGAAACCCTAGAAGAGAGGAAGAACTTTCCCAATTTGTGTATTCTCTCTCTAATCTCTAGCCAAGTCTCT
>JAOTQH010273704.1:0-10559 GCA_025631255.1 Cornus kousa
TTGTGCGCTTTTCACCAGCCATTTCTCCTGAATCAATCCCTCTTTAGCACGATGTCGGGTCAAAGGTCCATGATTGTTTTGGTTTGTTAGGAATAATGAAAGTATAGTATCGCTGGTTAAGTCGGTGTGATAGTATGGATTCAGGTGGTTGTCTCAGGTAATGAGGTGTGCTAGGTAAAACCAAGTGTCCGATAAAGGGGTTTGTGGTACAATCACTGATTATTGAAGATCTTATTTTGAGAATTTAAGTCCTAGGTACAAGATAGTACGCTTTACTGATTGGTGACACATGATTATATAGTTGATGGGAGATTCATTATTTAGCTATCTTGAGGTTGTTAAGTGTAATGATTGTCGAATAATGCGGTTGGTGGTTGCTTGAACCGATATGTGGTGGTGTAGCTGTGTGTTAAATGGCGAGTGCTTGGTCTGATAGGGACGTGTAGATTGAGTTTGAGCTTGATTATGTAATGAACAGGGTTCTTTGTTTGGGATTTTGTGTGTCCTTTAAAGGATGGGTTGAGATAGGATATTGTCATGTTCAGGGGTCTTGTGACCATTTTTCTTTCGACTCCAGAGCCTTGTCTAGCGGTGTAGATGGGATCAATGTTGGTTTTAAGTCGAGTGCAAAATCTGCGGGTTTTGTGTATGATGTTGTGAGTCATGTTTTGAGTGATGTCATTGAGTTCTTAGCTCTATGGTTTGGTGAGGTGTTTCTTGGGAAGATGTATGGTGGTGGGCCTCCTTCTTTAAGGAGGGTAGATTTCGAGGATGAAATCTTTTAAAGAGGGTAGATTGTAATGTTTATGATATATACAGATGTATTTATGGTGTGTATGGGTATTGTCTGTGTGGTAGAAAAGGAAAGAAGAAAAGTCAAGGTGGAAATGGGACCTACCACTAATGCACTTATAGGCTTAAGGCCACATTTTTTTTTAGTCTCATTTCCTCTCTCTCCTGACAGTGCACTCTTTCCTCTCTTTTTTTCTCTTTTTCTTTTTCCTTTCTCCACAATTTAAAGCTTCAATTCCTCCCTCATTTGTGAGAAATTTTGGGTGCCGTTTGCAACAAATCGAAGAGCTCAGCGAGATCTTCACGTCTACACAAACAATTTCAGCTTTTGGCCTCCCCTATGATTTCGCATTTAAGACCCATTTTGAGGGTTTTCCTACAAATTTGAGGTAAGGGTCTCTAATTCATGGTTTTCCTGTACTTTTGTGAATTTATTTCTTATATATTGTGTAATTGCATGCTTAATTAGTAAAAGTTCTTGGAAATTGCTTAAATGCCATATATGAAATTGTGACAAGGTGTAAATTGATTATATTGTGCTTAAGCATGCTTATGTGAAATAAATTTGTGATTTGTATGCTTAAAATTGCTAGAAAGAAGAAAAAAAAAAATGAAAGCATGAGGTGTGTATTTTAGTAATTTATTTGTAAGAGTATGTGGGAACTTTATGGTTGAATTTATGAAATGATGTGTATTTTAGTAATTTATTTGTAAAAGCATGTGGGAACTTTATTGTTGAATTTATGAAATGAAACATGAAGCATTCATGCATCTATTGGGGAAAAAAAGAAAAAAAATGTTTTAAACTAAATGAAATTGTTTTTGAGAAAAATATTTTCAAATGTGTTTGCGAAAACCGGATGCCTAGGAGGCACTTAGTGGTCTGTGTTGTTAGCGTAGTCTAGAAGGGAGTATGGTTGAGCTAACTAGGCAGGATGTGATACCTTGGAGGTGCCTTATGGTTGTGGATAGTTAGTCAATCCTCCATTCATGACGCCTTGGAGGTGCCTTGACTCGGATTACATTAACGGTTTTGGAAGTTGAAACAAAAATGTTTCAGAAATGGGGAGCGACATTTGCATAACATTGCACTTCATGACATTATGGGAAATTTGTGATTGGTTAACATTTGTTATGTACTTGTTGTTGTGGTTGAGAATATGTATTTTCCCATAGTATGATCCCGTTCCTTTTTGCCCATTCTTTGTGTGAAATTCACGGGGATATAAGAAGTGTGTCTCAGACGCTTCCTACTAAGCTTATGCTCACCCCATTATTTTTAACATTTTTCAGGATACAGCAAAGAGGTGGCGGACGACGATCCACTACAAATTTAGACGAGATTAACGATCTATTTTATTTTGCTATCTTTTGTATTAGAACTCTAATATTTTATAAATGTAATCTTAACTATCTTGAGAAACTTTAGTTTAATAAATATAATGTTGTAAGCTATGGACTTTTAAATTCTAGCCACATTTCATAGACTGTAACTTGATGTAACTAAGATGTGTTTCTGTTTAGATGAAATGGTGGAAGGGGATTTTTGACATGCATGTAATTATTTTGGGAATGTGATGTAATACTTGTATTGTGCGTTGGGACAGGACAGGTTATTTTTAAGCCCAGTGAGGCCATTGTATTTTATTTTGGGTATTTCAACAGGTTGTAGAGAGACCTTTTCTGCGGAGGTCATGCCGAAATTTTTATAGATTTTATTATTATTTTGGTATCTTTTCGGGTCGTTACACGTCAGCCCAATGGGGGGCTCACGTGCCTCTCCACTTAAAGAGGCGAGCCCAGCCAGCCAGTATGGTGCTGGCTACTTCTATTATATTTTAATTTTTTTAGAGAGAAAAAAAGGGGGAGAGAAAAAGAGAGAGGGAGAGGAGAGAAAGTGGAGCCCATGAGGCCAACTCTCTCGCTAACAAGCCAGCTGTCTATAGCGAGATTGCTAAAAAAATTGTATGGGGCCTGCCATGTGGCGAGCCCCACATGGCCTGCCTTGCCTCGCCAAACAAGGCTTTGGCTCACTACGAAACAATGATACTGGATGTTCTTAATTCAGCCCTGGTGTTCTTTCTTGACTGACATTTCATATTTTAAGTTCCAGTCAGCAAGAGCCATCATATCTTGGAATACCAAAAAGTCAACAGCAAATGTATAAGCATTCTACTTAAATCATACTGCTACTTGTACCATAAAACCTATTATGAACAAACAGATAATGTGTTGCTGAAATCCCAAGTAAATTTGAACTATTTATCAAGTTTATAACATATTAGTATCAATAACGATACTAATGTTTAACAGAAATTGCTCTAAATAGAGAGGGTGTAACTTAATTATTTTTGTCATCTGGGATGCCCCACGTTTGGCCAGTTCCACCATGAATGGGTGTAAAGCACATGCACCAAATGTAATTATCAGGTGAAGATGAGATTCTAACCTAAAACCAACCAAATACTCCAAAGACTTGCCGTACCCACAAAGTTTGAGGATGTCATAATGCTACATCATCGTACTTTCTTTGTAGACAACATTTCCCATGTCCCATGCTACAATTACTGCAGCTTTTGTGGACCAAGAAACGGAAAAAAAATAAAATAAAATAAAAATAAAATAAAATAAAATTTCCAAGACTTGAACAATATACAATTCCTTGTAACCTTCAACAGACTTGGTCATAGAAACCAGTACTCACAATTTGACACCAAATTTAAAAAAACAAAACATTTAATATATATAAACTAAGCAACTCCCCGAGAATATTTTGGCCTGCCATTAATATAAAAACAAAGTATAGTTCTTTCTTTTGTTCTGACTTAACCAAGAGCACAGAATCAAGATATAAAAAGCATGAGCTTCTGGAAGAAGAAATACTGCAAGTGCCATTACCTGTTTCAAGAACTCCTGGTCTGTTTTTAGATACCCGGCTTTAACCGATTCCTCCTTTGCTGAATCCTTAGTAGAATTCTCCAACATTTCAAATATATTCGCGTGCAAATTCTCCGCTGCAAAATCTGCAGCTTTCCGACCTCCATGGCCATCATAAACCCCAAAAAAGCCCTACATTTCACCAACCAAAATTATGCTTATAACCTATTTATCAGGAAACCAAAAAAAAAAAAAAAAAAACCCAATTTAACAGCAAAAACAAAGTATTAACACCCAAAACTTCTTCACAAACACACATACAAAAACACATAAATGTATGATACTAAAACCAAATAAACCCCAATTTAACAGCAAAAACAAAGTATTACCACCCTAAAGCTCTTCACAAACTTCACACAAACACATACAAAAACACATATATGTATGATATGGAAACCAAATAAACCCCAATTTAACAGCAAAAACAAAGTAATAACACCCAAAAGCTCTTCAAAAACTTCAAAAATGCAAACAACAAATAAATGTGTAATACCTTATTGCCATGTGAGCAAGATACAATCTTGTAGGTATCTTCCATGAACTTTTTCTTCCCTTTAACGGAGAGAACCCCAACTCCAGACCCACCGAAAGAGACGGTGTCGTCGCAGTGAGTACTGTCTCGAAATACGAGCTCTGTTTCGGTACGAATCTCGCGCAGGACGTTCGGTATCTCAATTCCGGGCGGTCTCTTTCGCTTCAAAGAACAGGAAACAGAGGGAACGATTTTAGGCCCCGTTTGATTCCCTGAAAAATCCGAACACAACGAAGTTGAGGGCTTGATTGGGTTGTTGTTATTATCGATTGATCTTGAAACGATTGCAGACATTGTGTGATTGGTGGTGATTGTGGTGCGAGTGAGTGAAATGGTTTGCATTTAGAGAGAGGATGAGAGTTTTAGAGAGAAAGGAGGGGTTGGTGTTGGTCTAACGGCTAGAAAATTGGAAGTAGATGGAAGGTGACGTGAGAGAGTAGGCATATTTAGAATGGGGAGTGAGTCAAAAGGAGGATTGCAGGGCAGTTAGGGTTTGTGGGGGAGTCAAGGATGAGAGCCGTTAGGGTTAATTGGTCAAAGTTTGAAGATTGCAAAGGTGGAGGGAAAGTTTACAAAAATAACAAAAGAGGGGTCACAAAATACAAAATTACAGTCCTGGCAGCTTCGTTCAACTCTTAGTCTCTTATTACTTTGACCTTTCTTAAATCCATTCCCAGTGGAGGAAAAGTAATTTTTGATTCTGAAAAGTCATTGTTATCTTTATAGTATATTAATATTTATACTACATTATATATAGGGAAAAGGTAAAATTATCATTTCACAAAATATGGTCAATACCATCAAAAAAAATGTTAGGAATGTCATTGACCATACACACCTAAAATAACTCAAGAAAGTCAACATAATAAATGATAAACAGTCTATTCATATGTAATTAACACATATTACTTACTCCCTCGTCCCACATTAGAGGTCTATTTTTAGAAATGAGAGCTTTTAAGGGAACATGCATTTAATGTATTGTCCCTTTTTAAAATTATCAATTTGTTCCTTCTAATTTAAATATATATAATTATAAAGTTTAAAATTTTTTAAAAAGATAAAGGATAATGATAGAAATATAGAATTTATTTTCTTTAACTTTTCAAAAAGGACAACTAATTTAGGACATGTATAAAGAAAAAAATGGATTATTAATATGGGACCGAAGGAGTATTATATAGGGAGTAGAATGATGTAATTTAGTATTACTTTCTTACATTTTAAAGAAAAATAAGGGTTGAAGTCATCCTATAAGCAAAAGTGGCTGTGCTAATTAAACATGTTATGGATTTATCAAACAATAGTATTTTTACTATTTTAAAATTTATTTGCAACGTATTTTTTATTGTACTTTGTAATTAATTAAGACTTTTTTAAGCAATGTTATATGTGCTTCATGAATGTCTAGATGGTATATTTATTCGTATTATTTATTTTTTTAATAGCGATATTGGTATTGAAATAATATTTTCGAGTGAGCAACAAGTAATAAAAGTAATAAAATACGATATTTAATTAATAATTATATAATTAATGTGAAAGCTTGAATAAAGTTCTTAGATGTAGGGTCGGATTTGTGACAGATTCAGTGTTTCCCACTGAGGAACTTTTTTTTTATTATTATTTTTTTTATGTTTTTTTTATATCATATACCCTTGGTGAATTATTATTATTTTTCACTTTATATCCATAAAAATTTAAGTATGCCTCCACTAAATTTACAAAACAATCCCACTACATATATATATTTGTCCTAATATATTTCACACATATCCCTCACTCACTCTATTCTCTGCCGTTTGTTAGTCATCATCTATTTAACAATGTCTTTGTAATTGAATAATATAACATTTCTTTCCCTCCAAATAAAGTAGAATTACCAAAGCATCCAAACAAAGCTTTTATATTCATTTAATTCCAAGAAAGTAGCTACCAGTTCAGTCCATGAAGTGGTCAGAGAATTCATTCCACGTTTAACAATATTGTACTGCTGGTCTAACACTTCCCACACATTCAACTAGACTAATCAGTCCTCCATTTGAAGTTTTATTCTTTTACTTATTCAATTCATCCTCATCTTTGTCCCTCTTTTTTTTTTTTTTTTAGTTAATGGAGTCAAGTTATGTTTGCATTGGTCATGACAAAAATTTTAAGTTATTAATAAATTAAATAATTAATTAATGAAACCTTCTTTCTTTATTCGGATTAAAATCAATTAGCATAAAAATTCTAAAAACTTAAACTATTAAAAATGTAAAGTAGGATCATAAGTATAATTTCCTACAATATCAAATAATTTCCTCTAATACGAGTATCAAATAACTCTTGTACTATTTCAAATAATCATATAATTTCCTATAGTGTGTAATTACTGTCGATACTAACAAAAGTGATTATTTTATCGCATTTTGTAACTGATATATTTTTTAAATTGTGATATGACAAAATTGGCCCTATACTATTAATTTTAATTTAAAAGCTAAAAGGGTAGTACATGGTTATTTTAGTCATATGGTGAGTAAACATATTGATGAAAAAAGATGATAAACGTGTTAGTACAAGGAAGTTATGTCCAAAATTCTAAAATTTTAATATTTAAATAATCCGCTCTAAAAAAACAATTAATTGGTACAATAATAATGGTTACTTACCAAAAAAAATATGCAAGAACAAACAAATGAACTATCAATTAATATTGCTGTAATAATCCAGCAAATGTTTTCACAAAAAGAAGCAAAATATTAATGTCATCACAGTTCATTTTGGAAACGGAAATAAGATAGTAAAGCTGTGTTACTTAAAGCCTCTAAATTCAATCAAGGTTTCAAAAAAATAATAAAAATAAAAGTTTTTGCAAATTAAAACCCATCGATCTCTCTCTCTCTCTCTCTCTCAAATCTAAAGAGCACACTTTGCGCAGAGTTCAGGAGAAAATCAGACATTCCATTCTAAAAAGTATACTTATTTTTACAGTTCGTTAAATATTTTGCTGTTGTACTTTCCTTGTCAGATTACTTTTCCACTTGATTATAGGTGGGTTCTCTCTCTAAATATACTTTGATATATATATATATATGTGTGTGTGTGTGTGTGTGTGTGTGTGCACATAAATAGGTATATATCAGTTTGTCTATTTGCATCACCAGGCTATGTCAATTTTAATGAATTCCAATGAATACATTTGAAAAGTAGTCTATAATTAAGCTTGTTTGTTATTTTTGAACTCAATTTATGTTTATGTAGATGTTTGTAGAAGTTCTACTCTCTTATCTTTGGATGCAAGTACACAAATTGATTTTTGTTGATTACAATACTAGAAATATGGGGTCCTATGGTGTATCAAATTGAGGAAATTGAATTGGGCTTTCTTTAGTTTGAGCTCTCTATATACTAAATTGTTAAAGGAGTCCGTGTTTTTTATTTTTATTTTTCTAGACAAATTAGGGGGAGAGGGAGTCGAACACGAGCACAGTCGTTCGGCTCGGAGAGTTAGACGCTCTACCAACCTGGTCAGTGGGTAATGCCCGTTGGGAGTCCATAGTTGGTTGGTTGTTGGAGTCAATTGTGAAGGATTGGAAACACATGTGATTTGGTTGTCTTAAATTGCTTTTATTCAGTTTAAGAGTTACTACTTGTTCGGTTCAAAGTGGAATTTTTTTTGTTGGTGCTTGATTTTAGTTCTCTCCTTGGGTTTTTGTATCACTGCAAAGGAAATAGAAGGCATAATTGAATGAGTAGCACCTCTCTTCAGGTAAATTGTGTCATATGATCTGCATTTTGTATGAGCATCGACTCTCTGTGATGCAATTGTATCGTGGTTGCAACTTTGCATTGTGACTATCGATGGGCATTAGCCCAAATAGTATGATCTCTCAAGTGTTCTAGCCTTGTTAGAGGCATGTGTGCGTGTTTGCTTCAACTTTCAGGGAGAAAAAATTTGCTTTGTGACTCAGATGATCAACTCAGAAAGATTTATTTCTCTATTTACATGATTTGTAGGTGAATCTCTATTATTTAAAAATAATAATTTAATATTTGTACCGTGAATTTCTATCTCAGATTATTCAAAGTAGGCTTCTATGACAATATCTTTGTTTACACTAATTTCTGGTTGCTTCAGGCCCCATCTTCCTTCAACAGTACAATTTTTTTTGTGCTAACAACTTATTGAAAGACATATCAGCTCTCCTTGTTTGTGTTCCGATTTCTTTTGTTTTTGTTTTGCTTATTTATTTTTTTCCTGGAAATTCAAGCAATTCCGGCTTCTTTTCTTGTGAATGCAGAATTAGAAGATTTTAAACAAATGGGAAAACTCGAACGCAGGTCTGGAACTTCCGATAACTTTTATGCTTGAATGAACTGACATTAGTTTTGCAACTTTTGTTACATTTAGTAGATTTTTTATTTTTATTTTTTAATTACCCTATTGTTGGATGCAGTGCAATTATTAGAAAACCAGTTAAGACTATGAGACTTATTGTAACAACTATTGCTGGACTTGTTTTTGGCTTCTTGATAGGATTATCATTTCCGACACTTCCCTTAACAAAGGTACACACCATCCATGGTTTTGTTCCAGCTTGTTCGGTTTTGTTGGTTGTCTTTTAGATCATGTGTTGACACTTCTTTTGTTTTGTCCGAATTTTGTAGCTGATTCTCCACTCCTGTCTCCCTTCTTCCATTGATCATTCATACACTGACGAGAAAATTTCAGCTCTCCCAATCCAAACATTTGAACATGCCGAGTACAGTTCAATCCGGGATAAAAACTCGAATGGTCTATCAAAGGTAAACCTCGTTTAATTGATCTTAGTATGAGCAGAAAGTCCTGAGTGCAGTTTTACAATTGTTCAGATTTTATTTTATTTTATTTTTTCGAATTCTATGGCCTCTAGAAAACAAGTTTTGTGCAACCATGTAATTCTTTTTCCTTATGATTCTTGTCATGCTAAGAAAGTGTCTTTATACTCCCTCGTTTCCCTTTTGATTTTGATGCAGATTTCGGTCCCATTAAATCCACGAGCTGAGGAAAGACTACCTCCAGGCATTGTTGCATCTGAGTCGGATTTCTACCCTCGCAGGTTGTGGGGTAATCCCTCCGAGGTAACTGCACCTTTACTAAGGAATCGAATGATTTGCTGACAAAATATATATGATTAATGCAATATGACAGCTCTAGCTTCTCTTTTTCCTTGTAACATATGAAAGGGTGAAGTTTTCAAACAATACACGGCATAGGAGGATCAACATATACAATTTCAATTTTTAATGTTATGTTTTTTTGGTAGCCATCACTAATGTGGACAATGTTATGTTCTCTTTAATTCACAGGACCTAACTATCAGACCGAAGTATCTTGCAACCTTTACTGTTAGTTATGATCAGAAACATAATGTTGATGCAGCTGTCAAAAAGGTCTCTTTCCTCTCTCCCTCGTACCCTATATATATATGTATATATATATCTTCCAATGTTTTTGTTTCTCCTTCAGTTTTCAGAGAACTTTACAATCCTTTTGTTCCATTATGATGGACGAACAACTGAATGGGACGAGTTTGAGTGGTCGAAGAGAGCCATTCATGTCAGCGTTCAAAAGCAAGCGAAATGGTAAGGAATCTATCATCGAAAAAATATAGTTTCTAGTTATTCTCGAGTGATTATAATGCTTATACCTTAAAAATCCTTGAAATATTATCCAAGGTGGTATGCAAAACGGTTTCTGCATCCGGATATCGTGGCACCATATGACTACATCTTTATATGGGATGAAGACTTGGGGGTTGAGAATTTTAATGCCGAAGAGTGAGTGTTTAAGTGCAAAGAATTATGTTTATTGACACTTTTGAATCAATTGAACGAAAACTTTAAGGAACATAATCATGTCCTTTTTTTTCCCGCGATTCCAGATACATAAAAGTTGTGAGGAAGCACGGGTTGGACATTTCACAGCCTGGTTTGGAAGCTGACGATTCAATAGTGTGGAAGTTGACAGAGAGACAAGCTGATCAAGAAGTTCACAAGTAAAAAACTTAGAACTTTTGGACAAAACACCTAATGTAAACCTTAATTACTTTGCGTTCTTTCATATACATTTATCAACTAAAATAACAATATTTCCCATTGCCTTTGTATTTGTTTTGCATCTTCTAAACAGAGAAGCAAAAAAGATACCACCAGGCTGGTGCACTGATCCGCATTTACCTCCGTGTGCAGCGTATGAAATACTAATATTATTACTCGCTAAAACTAAAATCTTCTCCAATGCACTTATAAGGGAGTCTGATAAGTCCTACTC
>JAOTQH010273715.1:0-10558 GCA_025631255.1 Cornus kousa
ATGAAGACAAGTGTGTGTGAGTACCAACTATAATGGAAAAAAAAAAAAACAGTAAGTGTTTATTTATCACAAGAACACCAACAATATATAGCATGACTGAAAAATGAGAAATTTAACCAACTCAATTACTGACTGGGATAATACATGAAATATTTTTTAGTACTTCTGTTATTTTTTATTGAACTCTTTCAGCACAAAGAGCAACACCAAAAAGAATGAAAAGTTCAACGATTGATTTGAGATATGTACAACAAAGATATATCACACATTTTTTCGTGTTCACATCTCCTCCATAGAAAATTTAAGCAGTTGTTTCAAGAAATGGATAATCAGTGTAGCCAATTACAGGATCTGGCGAATAGAATGTCTCTTCGTTGTACTTGTTGAGAGGAGCATTAAGCTTGAATCTCTTCGGCAAATCTGGGTTGGCCAAGAATGAACGGCCATAAGCAACAAGATCCGTGTAGTTCTCAGCCACAGCTCTGTTACCATCTTCCCTGTCATAACCCCCGGCAACAAGGAAAGTACCATTGAAAGCCTTTCTCATGGGCAGAAGACTATGGGGACGTTCACATTTTTCTCCTACAATTTTCATACTAGGCTCAACCATGTGACAGTAAAGAATACCATATTTACTCAATGATTCAGCCATATAGAGGCCTAGAGCCCCTGGATTTGAGTCTCCTGATTCCATGATATTTGAGAAGGGGGAGAGCTTTATTCCCACTCTATCTGCTCCTATCTCATTAGCAATAGCTTCAACTATTTGTAGAGCGAATCGGCAACGGTTCTCCAAAGTACCTCCATACTTGTCTGTGCGGTCATTGACTTGGTCTTTCATAAACTGGTCTATTAGGTAACCATGAGCCCCATGGACTTCAACTCCATCAAAACCTGTGTATCAAACAAACATCACTGAATCAGAAAATGAAGAGTGACATAGGCCGTGTTTGTTATTTTGAAGCACAGTCCAGGACACAGTTCAATAAATCTCCCAACAATAATCAACTTAGTAGAATACAAGTATTATTAATGAATTCTTGAGCTTTCAAGAATCCTCCAATAAAGAAAACTTTGAAACCTTTTTTGTTTGAGAAACCGCCTTCCAGGAAGTTTCTCATTTTTCCCAGATTTCTACAATAACTGGATAATAACAATTGATGCACAACAATAATGCATGGATACACTCCTTTACCTTTCTTTATCTCAAGATCTGTTCAAACAAATGTTGTTTTTCTGCTCACTTTCAGGAAAAATAAAATTTGGCGAACTTCAAGAACTGCGCGGTTCTCAGTCAAAAAATTTACACATTGGCGACCTCCATTATCCTATGCATGATACCTTCATCTCCATCACCAAAACATTTACACATTGGCGACTCCATTTGGGAGGGACACCGACAGTTTGATGACTCCATCGAGGGGATATCAATTCAAAAATCACATTCCCCCCTTTACTATTTTGTTTAAGACTTTTTTTTAAACCACATTTCATTGCGAGGGATTTGGATACAAAACTCTGGGTGCATTGAGTGATCTATAATACCAAGGTAATGGTCCAAGGTAGTAAAGGGTAGTCACACCTTAAATACCTGTAGACAAGGTGTCCCACAATCTATCTAGCACAAGTGGTGGTAAGATGAGGACTGCCTAGTCTGTGAGACTTTCTTGACATGTCTGGAATTACATATAATATCCTACTACACTCATGCTCACTGCCCTGCCATGCTTAAGATATGATCTTACTCTTCATGTATTAAATAACATTTTTCAAAAGAGCATATATCTGGGAAGACATCTATCTGAGTTTTTTCACTTAAATATCATATTCAAGGGGTACCCATCATCGCATCCACATATGGCAAGCAGCAACTCCACCGGGACCGGTGGACCATGTTCCAGGACATACTATTGGAACACTGAGATGGACACTAACACGACCCTGGACTGGAAAGCCATGACTTTTTGTACAATATTTCACTGTAGAACACATGCATGCCCCATTATAGCAGCTGAACTTCCTTGCCAATATGCTTTACTTTCACTTGATGGCCGCCAAATTTCATACTTATAACAATTCAACATGGGCCCATTCTAACCTGTCATCACACGAGAACATCCATGGTCAATGCTTGAGGCATATGACTAATGTAGGCATACTTATGGCCAATGCCTTTAGACTTTGTTGATCTCGTGCAGGTCCATCGTAGCCATCTCCATGCTACCACCACGGCACACTTATATCATCATCACAGAACTTATTATGTTGCCATTTCAGATATAATTTCAAATCTCAAATCGCGGTGACCTATATTATGACATCTCAGTTAAAAAGTACCTAGTTGCCTTTAGCTTCATGCAACAGTATAGCATAAGGCCGAATTTACAAGTTTCTCTGCTATGCTTCTAGTCAAGTAGGTTTGTGCATTGTCACGATATGCAGGTTCCACACCTAAAAGGACTAAGCGCATGTGAGATTCCCCACACAAATTTAAGAAGCCCAGGACCACTCAGTACACAACCGTTGTAGGATTTAGAACACATCTACATGTCGGTGACAGTAGGCTCACGCCATCATTATAAGTTGCATATGATGACTAGTAGAATGGTACATACAGGCCTCACCACTTTAATGTATTTCTGGGCCGTGATTGTTTAGTCACCATGGTTGTACACTTGTACAACTGCTCTAGCTTTGATGTCTGTTGAGTTTGCCCATATGTATTGCCCAGGTACTGAATCTGAATCCTCTGTTATAATTTGTTCTATAAGGCAATTGCTTCACCACGGTTTTATCAGTCCCAAGGCATGCTGAGCTTGAATGTGCAAATGGAAGGCTACTTCAACATCCAATCCGAGAATGTTACTCCTATAAAACACAAACTGCATTTAAGTCATGATGTTTATAGTTGATATAACATATTCTGGGCCTCTGAGCTTAAGGTATTGCAACTCTCTTAAAGCAATACTCTCATCATTTTAAATCAAGGACACCTGATGTTCTTACTGTTATCCAGCACCTATAAGTTGCTTAGTCAATCTCATGATATGGAGATCTACACAGCAGCTGTCATGCACTCACAAGATGGAACATCTAATTATCCAAGGTAACTCCACTTGTGATAGAACACCCCATCACTATAACTCTGCTTTGCATCTCGTTATATGCCTTAATGTCCTCATTGAAGATCACACCCGCAACCCAAAACTGCCATCTTAAATGTTTAGCCATGATTATCATACTACAATCACAAGTTCTGCATCCAAGCTAGCCTTGTTAAATGTTTAAGAAGGTTGGATTCACCTGAGAGTGTAGGCAAAATAAATTCTCTCATTGACAGTAGATTTCACATTTTCACCTACTGGTGAAAGGTTATTATCTCAGCGCCTTATACCGACTTGCTGTTAGCCTCTATAGCTCATCACCATCAGCGTCGATATTTTATTGTCATCAGTCTAAGAGACTTGTCTCCATCAGTCTCCATGGCCTATGCTGTCAATCGCCATGACTTGTTACCATTAGCCTCTACAACTAATTTATCTCCAACAGATTTGAAGGCTTTCATATAAACATCCATAAATTATTACCATTAATATCTACAAATTTTACAGTCTCCCTTTGAGCGAGCTCCACTATCGTCCGAGCAATTTTGACTCTCCACACGAGGGTGGTTCATTTACATGCACCATCTAGAGCGTCACCAGTCTGACACGTCGGCAGAGGCACAGATCTAAAGTCCCTTAGAGCCAATCGGTTGCCGTTGCATCAAATGAGAAATTGCATCTAAAAGATTCAAATGATGATTATTTTGGATCAAATACTGTAATGTAACGTAGCCTCAGAATTGACAAATCCATGTTTGTGGACACAGTTTCGGGTGAAAAGGGCGCAGCTAAGGCTACTCCCCCAAGCTACAGGGTTAATCCACCAAAGCAATAAACTAGATCTATAACATTCTTCACATTTAACAAAACACTTGGGATTCGCCCTTTCGCTTGAGCTATCTCTTAAATTGCAGAACCTCCTACCAGGACGATCTCTATTACCTTGCTCTGACACTTACCCCCACCGAAGCCGCCTTCAGACACATACACCCTAATGCATTTTATGGCTGCTAGATCAAGGATGGGATCCAGGGAACTCCTCAAGCCCAGAACGCCACCACAGTGTGACCACATTGTTGCACATGGTCCAGAATGGTCTTTTAGTGGCTTTTCATCCTCAAAGCTAAAACTGAGGCTCACCAAGGTGCATTCAGAACCACAATCTATATTTTGGCTGGAAGTAGAAAGAAAGATACCATGTGTCCACTGAGACATTTTAGCCACATGATCGCGCTCAACGGTCACCAACTCACTCGTTGATGTTCTCACTTGATTTGTTGGTATCTCCATTTAGCCACGCTCCCTTGTCATGACAGCTAGTTATCACTAGCTGTTCTTTACACTCCTGTACTCCTATAAATATGGGATGACCCCATACATCATTTCCTGAGATTGTTTAAAAAGGGAGGATGAATAACCTTGAGATTCTCCTAGATTTTCCATTACTGCCACTCTCTCTCTTTTCTAAGGCTGCCTTGGTTTTCATTCTAATCTACTCCCCTGGGACATTACTAGACATAGAGATCCACATTTTGCTACTCTAGTAGAGAGGTTACTCATGTGACTCCACTAGGGAGCTTTTTCATAAATACCATGGCAAATGGCAATTGATTCTTCTATTATAACAGACATTATTAAATATAATAGATAAAGAACTGACTCACCCTAGCTACTAAAAAAATTTAATCCATTACAACACAGAGTAGAAATATGACTGTACCTATGGTCTCATATTTTTATTCTTATCCACTAAAGGCAGACAATACCACGATCCATAAACAAGTTCAAGATAAATTCTTTTTGCATTTTAGTTCAAATAAATATATTTCTTTATCTTAAAGAATTAGCCAATCAAATATCATTTAACTTTCTGAAGTTGAAGAACAACTTTACTTTTCATTAGTGTCTAAATGTACCTTCAGAATCTTACCAGCTTCCATAGCATTCCTTGCAGCAACTCGAAAATCATTGACAACTTGAGGAATTTCATCTGTACTCAAGCGTCGTGGAGGTGAAAATTGTGCAATATCAATGCCATTACTACGAAGTTGAGGGGCCAATGGCTTGTCAGTACAAGATATAGGAGCTTGCCCATTTGGCTGAAAATCTGTACAAGGAAATAGCTATATAGATTAAGATGATGTCAAAGAGACCTGAAAATTCAATAAAGTAGGTCTTCTCATCAAAGAAAACAACAAGCAGCCATTATAAGCACCAAGCATTAGCTTGAGTGGTATCCCCTCCACCTCTCAAAGAGGAGGTTGAGATTTAAAGTCCAATTGGACAAAGTGGGTGTATTAGTGCTTCTTAATTACTAAAAAAGATAGTTATTATACAGAAGTAAGAAAAGACCCCTCATCATTAACATATTTTGATTTATAAAAGCAGAAACTATTCCAGCATCTATAGAATTCATATATAAGGCCCCTCATTGTTTTCATAATCCTATGAAAAAGTAACCATGATTTTTCCTGCTTTCTGAAATAATCCAACTGAACCTTGCTAGGTCATCTACACTTGATGCTCACAACAAAAAAATTAATAAAATAATAATAATCATAATAAATAAATGAAAAGAAGAATAAGAAGATTTCACCAGGAAGAAGAATCATGCGAAAGAATAATGGCTAATGAACCTCTTGCACTAAGTAAAGTCAAGAACCTAGTTCCACATGGATGACCCCAATTAAATGTTAGGCATCAAGGAAATGATATCCCTTCGAGGGAAGAGGTTTCTAGGAAATTTTATAGGTAACTTGGCAAAATGATGTAGACATAAAATTTGCAAAATGCAATTCATTATCCTTTAGACTCGCCAGGAAGCCCATTTGCTGACCCTTTATTCATTACACCAACTACATAACAAATTAGCAGTCACAAATTAGCAGTCACAGGCCTGCAAATATGCATTCAAAAACTCCATTTCTTCATAAAATATTTTTCAAATATAATATTTAGCTTAAGATGTACAATTAAGATTTAAGATTTATCACAGACATTTTTTACATAGTAAAATCAACAAATTGACTGGTCAAAGTACAGCAGGATGTTTTCGTCGTCTCTCATAAAATATTAAAAGAGAGAAGAGCGACACTATCCTTCTTCTTTTTTAACTGTAAGTGATTACAGAATTAACCAATGTGACGTAACAATGGCCAATTGTACTTGAACTCTGTTTAAGTAAACTATCTGATTTACCTCATTAAAAATAACTGTAGAAAAAAAAAAAAAATGACGCTGTTACAAAAGAGAAACTTCCTCCTCCACAAGGCAAAAATCAACAAAAATCATCTTCCAACTATCAAATTCAGTCTTCTTGTGTTTGGTAGCAGTGAATCGGTGCTTTGGATTTAGGATTAAAGAAAATTTAGTACTAAATTTCTTCCAATCCCAAATCCAAACCCCCGATTTGGTGCTCCCAAACATAGCTTCAATGTAATGTACGTTATGTTATTCAAAAAAAAAAAAAAAAAAAAAAAAAAAAAAGAAAAAAAAAAATAAAAAGAAAAAAAAAAAAGGTAGCAGTGTGTCAAGAAACTTTTGTCCGGATACACGCTGAATAATAAACATGTAGATTCCATAGTCAAAAAAAAAATATCTAGATTTATAATAAGGTAGAGCACACATGTAGATTCCATGGCCTTTACTGCCATCTGTAAAAAAAAAAAAAAAAAATATGCCTATATCTGTAGCTTATGGTCACCGTATGCCACCAACTTGTAATTATTGTTACGAAATTCCTTATTCGATGTGATTACAACTGAAAATACAAAACCTTCTCCATCATTATTTCTTCAACTAAAAACAGTTGACCTGATGGATGACAACCTTCGTGGCGATGGGCGCTGCCACATAATGATGCGATAAATATATAAAAATGCCGCAGCTGAAAACTAGCATGCAAAAAGTTATCTCAACAGATTCTGTTGCACTTGTTCATCATGTTGCACAAACAAGGAAGATAATATATATATATATATATATATATATAAAATAAAAAATAAAAAAAAAATTAGGAGAAAAGAAACCTACAAAGGTTATTCTAAATATGATGATTTGTTGAAGTCAGTTCAAACTTCTAGATATGAAAACATCATGGGCCTTAAAGATCCACTGTGGGACGCATCCCAATTCCCAACAAGTCCAAAACTTTTGAAATATCGGGGAAAAAAAAAAAAAGCTTCATGCATTTAACATACAAAAGAAGATTAAATGAAGTACACACACACACACACACACACACACACACACACACACACACACAAAATCATAATAACTAAATAAATAAACCTTCATTTGAAATCCGTCCAGCATGCCAAATCTGGCAAAAGACGATACCGCCTTTGGCATGCACAGCATCTATTATGGGTTTCCAGGCTTCCACTTGCTCCTTTGTCCATATACCAGGTGTATTTGGGTACCTATAGTGAAGAAAGCAGTACTGATGAAACTATGAAGAAGGCAATCATATGCTCAAATATGTTTCTTTTTTTTTTTTAATTAATTACCCGGAGGATGTGTCAGACACTCCAGTTGCCTCTGCTATGAGAAGGCCTCCTTTGGTGGTTCTCTGGGAGTAGTACAAGATAGCATGTGGTTGAGGAACATTTCCAAAAGATCTCTGCCTAGACAATGGAGCCAAAACAATTCTGAAAATTGTGGAGCGCAAAAACAGTTACTATATTAAGTATTGGAGTTATAGCCAAAGGAGGTAATAAACTAGAATAATAACATCCACAGTCCCTAAGAAGTTCAAAGTAGAATTAGGTGACTCACTGCCTCTAATTTCATTACAATTGTTTGCTTAGGATTGAAAAATACGAAATACATATATATATATATATATATATATATAAGCAAGAACAGGAAAACTTTGAGATTTTCAATGACAGCCTTATGAAAAATCAATTATTGTAATTTGTAAGGGGTAAAAAATACTAAGATGCCAAACCTAGATGTGATTATTGTAAGTTCTGTTCTAACTACATATGAATCTACATGTCCAGTTGTACATGAAAAAAGACATTGAATCGACAAACCAAACTAATTAAGAGATGGACATTTAAACATCTGCATCGAAAGAATAAGAAGACAGAGCAATCTCATAATCTAAATAAATTTTCTTGCAAAATGATTGCCTGTCATTTGTTCTGATTAAAAGTATTCAGTACTATTATTTACAAAAGTTGTGTTTTGATAAATCTATTATTGGAAAATGAACTAAAATTTTCAAAAGAGAAAAAGGAAAATAATCAAATATTTGTATAAAGGAAGTGAGCGCCATATACAAGAAAACTGAAACAAAGTGCATTCCACTGAAAAATTTGGAGGAGATGCAATCTTCCGATCCATCTTTTGGAGTACAAGCTCAGTATTCCCAGCTCAGCTGCTTTTAGCTCCATTTCAATCTGTTTCCTTTTCCTTTACTTTTCTTACTGAAGTGGAGTGAACATACCACAAGGGCAATTACATAACGGATGGGGAATGGGGAATAACCGCTGAACACAAGAGAAGCTATAGGTCCTCTAGGTACAACCATTTCGATTTCTGACATAGCAACTAAATATGTTACAGGAAGCACTAAGATGCTGCTATTAACTACGTCCATACTTAGATCAATCGGCAGCAGGAACTATGTGGTAACAGTACTGAAAGATGAACAGAAGTTTATTCTAACTCATCATGACAGATCCACATGTTATGAAAAAATGATCGGTATAACCAACACACTGTTTTGCAGATTCTGCCACTGCTTCCCTTATTGCTTTCCAATTCTTGGAATTATATAAGAAAAATTTTATCACCTCTTTCCTGGGTTTTTTCTTGTTTATATTCCTACATATTAAATTTTATGCATTTGATAATAATGAGTTGACCACTTTTCTGTGTGACTAGTAGATTAACACTTGGCAATACAAATTAATGAAAGAAAATACATTTCTGACCATAGCACGGAAAAACATTTTCTTTGGTTTGGCTACTTGAAGCTCGAAAATGGGTTGGCCATTTCAGCAGATGGACTCAAATAAAACAATTGTCCTGTGCTTGAAAAACTCTCATGGAACTCTTCTTCATTCTGGCAGGAGGAACATAAACTAGGAAAGCAAAGTTAACAAGTTCCATAATCAAGACTCACATATTCAAAGAACTCTAAAACCAAAAAGAAGCATTCTCATGATTGAACAACAATGCAATTTAACTAGAGTAGCTTGCAAAGTCATGTGGGTCGTAATATTAAGCATCAAAGCAACACCAGATATTTCTAGTTCACAATGCTTAACTGTTTCTACAGGGAAGATGGAGAATGGGGGCATGATTCACATTATCTAAATCAAACTGCAAACATTATATGCTTTAACAATAGCACCCAGGTATTTAGAATATGCACGTTCTTGTAAAAAGTAAATAAATATATAGAAATAAAACAAAAAAATAATAAATAGATTAATAACATTAAAGAAACCAAGATCAATATCTTTGGACTCGGTCTTTAAGGTAGTCTACTCAGCCCTTGGATAAAAATACCTTTTCTTTTTTCCAAATACTACTAACATACTCACAAACTACAAAAAAGAATCTGCCGAACACAAGGAAGTTAAGTGAGAGTAAATTACTAAATTTCACAAATCAATCATTTGTCAATTGGATTTTCATCAAACACTTGATGCATAAAAATTTATTAGATTCATGCTACAACAAATCTATACAGAAACATCAGGGCAAGAAATATGGATGAAAAAAGAAACTGATAATATTAGATTACACACACTACATATTGTCCTGTAAAACTCACATTGACCCAGAAAGATCAAAATGATAACACAAAATGAATGAATTTAAGTGGGAAATCATGGAAAATTGGTCGTGCTGATAAGAGATATATATATATATTATATACCTATGGGAAAGTTGGAAGTTCCCTAATTTGTATGGAGTAAGAAGAGGGATTTGAAGGGAATGCTCTTTCACTTGAACTTCTTCAGCTACTACTTTCTTTTCCATCCTTTTGTTTCTATTTTCCTTTCAACACTGAAAATGAATGAAGCCATAAACCAATGAGGTTTGGCTGCAGTAGCCGATTGATACAAAAATACAATTCTTGTTTCTTTGACAAGCGCACAGATGGTTGGGACCGCTTTGCTTGTCGGATAAAGTTTTGGGGTACCCCTGAGTAACTACGGAGTATTTACTATCATCAAGTAAGACACTAGAGGTATTATATATTTATTTATTTATTTATTTTCACTTTTTCTTTTTCTTTTTCTTTTTCTTTTTTTTTTTAGCTTCAGTTTTTAATTAAAATAATTCAATAACCATTTTAGATTAGAAAAAAGTTAAATTATGTAATTGAATCATAAGAAAAAAGAAAGGTGGACAAAATTAGTTATGAACCTCCAACCCATCCTCCATGAGAAAGATGATGGATCAAAAAAAAAAAAAAAAAAAAAAAAAAA
>JAOTQH010273726.1:0-10556 GCA_025631255.1 Cornus kousa
AAGTTCGATTTATCAGAGTTCGATCAATCAGACTTTTCTCAGATCGATCAGACTTTTCTCAGATTTATCAGACTTTTCTCAGATCTATCTCACTTTTCAATTTTTCAGCATCCGCCTCATTTTGCTCTAAATCAGCCTCCTTTTGCTCCGGATCCTCACCAACCCTTAGTTTGACTCCAAAAAGGCCTTAAGAAACCATTTTTAGCTCATTTTAACTTTATTGTCCTAAAAAAGGAAATAACACGAAATTAGTCTAAAACGGGAAAATAAGATAGATAAGGGTCCTAGAATACTAAAGCTTAAGGGGTTTAAATGCGCACTTTTCAGCACTCATCACACCCCCAAACCTAAATATTGCTAGTCCCTAGCAATGAACTATAAAGTAAAGGAATGAAATGAATAATTAAATAACTATAACTAGAAAGCAATAAAATGATAGCGCCACTTTCGTAGGGAACACGATTGCATTTAGCATATGTAACAAGCCTTTTAAACCCTTAGGTTACCCCTAGTGGACGAGTGAAGTCTGGTGAGGGTTTCTAAAAATGATACCCATAAATATTAAGCTCTTTCTCACTAAAGAGGCACTAATATATAAAACAAGCATTGGGAGAAAACTACCTGAAGAATGCAATTTTTCAACCATCTCCAAGTAACTCTCCAAAATTTCAACATCAAGCGAGCAAGTATGGTTCTCCACACACCAAGATAATGATCATGCAAATCAAAATAACTCTAGAATCCCTTTTAAGTGAACCGGCATCAAATATGTTGTTATCTAAGCCAACTAATGAAATGATCACATCTGTCCTCAAGCTATCACACAAATTTAGTACCGATCATCAAGACAAAGAATGAATCTTTTATTAAAGCTTTATTCAACTTGGTGCACTTATTCTTTTCACTCTATTTTATTTTTATTTTTATTATTTTTTTATATAGGATTAAAGATGGAAGTATGGTGCAATGTGTTGACCTCTTAAACTTTCTAAAAGATTCATGAGGCAAGCATTAGGTTAATGACTCCTAAACCGGACGGCTTTAGGGCACTAGGTGTAGAAACACCCCTAAGGACTTATAAGCTCAAATTAACTAGGCTAGAAATCAAAACAACCTCCATCTAATCATTTTCCACTTCTTACCTTTTGGGAGAAATCCTCACTTTTATTTGCTTTTTATGAATTTGCATATATATATATATATATATTCAATTATTAACCTAGAGTTTGGGCCCTCCACCTTTCGGGTGAGAAATTCAATGTTTGATGAGGCTAGAATCCCAGTTACTTAGTGAAAATGGTTTGTTATCCATCTTTGTCAAGAATAAAAGCTTTCAAAGCACTACTAGCTCAATTGGGATATAACCAAATCAATAATCACCAAAGCATGTACCCCACATATGAATGCTAATGTGCATTTATGCTAGTGTAGAATCCTAGAGTGAATCTCAAAACAATCACAAAGTCAGGATGATGTAGACCACAAATGCAAGTAAGATATCAATCTTTTTAAAAAATTACTCCTAAATGGCATCCACAAGGCATACAAGGAGTATTGGACTCTTAAGTCAAGAAAATTTTAAATTCTAAGTGTCATGGTCCTCAAAAGATCAAAATCATAGTTATGCTCTCAAATTATACCATATGCAAAAACACCAAGTGCGACATGTAAAATATGTTGAAACACCCCTAAACTTAATCTATGCATTATCCTCAATGTACTAAGAATCAACAGATAATGAAAAGAGTATATGAAATGGGTGTAGCAAATAGGACCCGGCAACAGAAGCTTAGCATTGGAAGGCGCACCCCCAAACTTAGATTCCAAAAACCTGTTTAAAAATGGTCACACTGGCAACTGTCATCAAATATCAAATGGAATAACAAATCAAGCATTCAAAGGCAATATGGCACAAATTGAAAGAGAGAGATGAGATCAAGCCCAATAGAAAACATGAAAGTAGCATGACTACACAAAGGACATAATGGTGATTTTTTATTTTTATTTTTATTTTTTTGAATTGATCAAAAATCCTTCAATCGATTGACATGAGCCACGATTGATTGAAAGTACCTAAAAACTGAGGCTAGGGATCAAAATTTTTTGATGCAAATCCAATCGATCGAAATTATTTTCGATCGATCGAGTTCATTTTCCGATCGATCGAAAATTTTTGACGCACTTTCGATCAATCGAAGACTCCAAGTTTTGAAATTTTGAAAAGTGCAGTTTTTGAAAAGCGCACAACATGCCTGGAAAAACTTTAATGAAACAACAGAAAATCTTTATGGAACTAAAGATGCTGCAAAAATGAAAGACTAGAGAGAGAGAATAGAGAAATAGTGTTTGGAAACTCTATGGAACTAGGTTTAACGTCCTTATACGATGTTCAAACAATCTCAGTCATTGAGATAAATGAGATCCACCAAGGGGGCGGCTTTCATATGTATTTAAAAAACTTTCCCTCTAATGTAGGGCTTCAATCTTTGACCATTCGCCTTGATTGTGTTTCCATCTTTTAAGCTCTTATTTCAACTGCCCTATGAGGCATAGCAGAAGTGATTTCATATGGGCCTTCCCATTTAGTTCGCAAATTTTTGGGAAAGAGTTTGAGCCTAGAATTGAAAAGCCATGCTTTTTGTCCGAGCTCAAAGGATTTCTTCATAATATGTTTATCATAGAAAGCCTTGGTCCTTTCTTTATAAAGTTTGGCATTATCATAAGCATGGTGTCTCAATTCTTCCAACTCATTCAATTGAAGTAAATGATTCTTTTCGGCTTTGTCCAGATCAAGGTTGAGCTTTTTAACTGCCCATATAGTTTTATGTTCTAGCTCAACCGGAAGATGGCAAGGCTTTCAATATGTAAGTCTATAAGGAGACATGCCAATGGGAGTCTTATATGTTGTTCGGTAAGCCCACAAAGTATCATTTAATTTTCTTGACCAATCTTTTTGGGTTGTGTTCATTGTTTTCTCAAGAATTTGCTTTATTTCCCAGTTTGAAACTTTGACTTGCTCACTTGTTTGAGGATGGTAGGGGGTGGCAACTTTATAAGTGACAAAGTACTTTAGAAATAATTGCTTCAAGAATTGATTGCAAAAGTGCTTTCCTCCATCAGTAATCATTGCCCTTGGCATACCAAAATACGTGAAGATGCTTGATTTAATGAATTGAACAACCACAGAGTGGTCATTTGTTTTGGTAGCATAAGCCTCCACCCATTTGGAAACATAATTAACGGCAAGTAAAATGACCCATGAAATCAATGCCCCATATATCAAAGATTTGCACAACAAGAATATTGGTTAAGGGCATCATATCTCTCTTTGATATCCATCCCATCTTTTGGCATTGCTCACACTCCTTGCCAAAATTGTAAGCATCTCTATAGATGATGGGCCAAAATAGCCAACTTTGAAGAACCTTCAAGGCGGTCTTCTTTACATTAAAATGTCCACTACATGCAAGGGTATGACAAAACACGAGGACACTCAGAACTTCACTCTCTGGAATGCATCTCCTTACTATTTAATCCGAGCAATATCGAAACAAAATGGGATCTTCCTAATAGTATTTTTGGATGTTAGCAAAGAAGCGGTTCTTTTCTTGCCATGCCCAATTGGTTGAAAGCTTGCCAATTGCAAGATAGTTCACAATGTCAGCGAACCAAGGCAATTTTTCATTAGAAATTTTAAAGAGTTGTTCATCTAGAAATGAATCATGAATTGGTGGACTTGGGGAAGATTCAACCATTAGCCTTGAAAGATGGTTGGCAATTACATTTTCAGAGCCTTTCTTGTCTTTGATTTTGAAATCAAATTCTTGAAGGAGTAAAATCCATCTGATCAGGTAAGGTTTAGTTTCTTTTTTGGTCAAAAGATGCCTAAGAGCGGCATGATCAGAAAACACAATGAATTTTAACCCTAAAAGGTATGACCTGAATTTATCAAGAGCATATACTACGACAAGTAGTTCTTTCTCGGTAGTGGAGTAATTCAATTGGGCTACTGAGAAAGTCTTGGTTGCATAGTATATGGCACATGGAAGTTTACCTACTCTTTGCCCCAAAATAGCCCCCATCATAGTCAGAAGCATTACACATGATCTCAAATGGCAACGACCAATTCGGAGGTTACATGATATGAGCGGATGACAATAAACCACAGAGTGTATGAAAAACGTCTAGGCATGCTTGATCAAAGACAAATGGGGCGCCTTGGCAAGAAGATTACACAAGGGCCTAGCAATTTTGCTCAAGTCTTTGATGAAACGAAGATAGAAGCCAGCATGACCTAGAAAGGAGTGGATTTTTCTCACCGTAGAAGGTGGAGGCAATTTGGATATAAACTCAACTTTTGCTTTATCAACTTCAATACCCCTTTTCGAGATGACATGTCCCAAAAGTTGATGGCCACAAATTGTTACCACTTAAAATTACCACTTGCAATAGCACATATATCAATGTAGAAAAAGGTTATTATAAGGGTTTATCGAACCATAAAGAATGCTAGCTTATGGTAATCAAGATTATAAGATTAATTTACGGTTTGTCATGTGAAAGAAAGTTTTGGATTATTTTGTTTGTCACATACATAAACTAAAATTAACTAAAATTACTAAAACATAATTTTCAGTATAAGTGAATGAGATAATAAAGATAAGGGCTTGGAAATTGACTTCACCTCAACCTTATAAACATGCTAGCTTGCATTCAACTTGGGGATAAACAACTATATATATAAAATGATGTGTAGAAGTATAAAACAACCACAACATCTTCCAGAAATTCATACATTTTAGAACTAAGCATAACCCATCTGTGGTTGGAATAGTTTATCTACTTAAACTAATTTGTGGTATGAACCATCTTCCCTAGGCATGGCCTATAAAGGTTCTTCAATTGTATGTTGTAGCACATGAAATTCAATTATCTATTATAAATTATCTTCAGTTAGTATAGTCCATCTTCCTTAAGTATAATCTATATAAATTCTCAATTACATGCCAATATAACCATTTCATAAATTCATTCCCATTGTCACTATAGGAAATCAAGTGCATAATTGCATCAATATGATTTTTAAGACAAGATAAACATATCAACAGAGCTATATATTCACATGACAATCACATACATTAATTCAATGTCAAAACACATTAATTCAATGTCAACAACTTCTAATTTATGAAATCAAATATATGCAAGAAGAATCCCCAAATTGAAATAGCAATTACAACATATTTACTTGGTCTAGGTTACATCACCTTCTTAGAAACGGAGTTAGCCTCTCATGGACATGGTAGCAACTTCAAGGATTGAAGAATAGAAAGATTTCCCTTCTAGCCCCATTATTGCAAAACTTAGCATAAATCCCAAAGGAAAATTCTCTCCATCTATGTATAATTTTAGAATCCAAAACTAATTGATATAATTAAAGCCTTTGCCCCCTCTTAATCCCAAAATGAGTTTCAAAACAACTCAACTCGTCAAAATTCAAATCCCCACTTAAAATGGAACAAACTTTGACTTATTCAAAATACGGGCTTGTAGGCTTGCGTTCGAACATGAGGTATAGCGTCTGGATGCGAGGTGTAACTGTTTGGCATCCGGACACAAGGACCTGCGTCCGGACGCAAGGTGTAGCTGTTTGGCTTCTGATTTTCTTCTATGGTGCTGACTGTATCCATTACATATTTGGGCCATCTCTTCTTGAAAACTACTTGATATTTAGGCCCAATATGACTTGTTCTTCCCTTAAAACCTTATTTTTATTCCTTTTTAGCAATTAAACCTGTAAAAACACAAAAATGAAGATAATCTATATACAAAAATCAAATAATGGGCATAACTAATGCAATTAAGAGCGCTTAAATATGCAATATTTAGCGCTTATCACACCCCTAAACTTACATTTTGCTAGTCCCTTAGCAAAACAAAAATGAAACACACATTTCTCTTCTTCCATGGGAGTAACGGTTGCATTTAGCATATGCAACAAGCATTTTAAACCCCTAGGTATCCCTAGAGGATGAGTGAAGTCTTGTGAGAGTTTACCAGAAATGATACCCATAAAATTAAGCAACAAGCCTCATTTTAGTATAAATTGAAACATATAACCTTGGGGAAAGACTCTGTTATGAAGACTACAACAAGTATGTATAAAATGACATTTCAAAACAATATTCAATTCCCAGCATTCATGCATCAACAAACTAGTCCACATATATAATCTTTAACATCTCATTTATAATAGAATTTCATCTCAAGTTTCTTAGAAGTGAACTGAAATTTTATTTTCTTTTAAAATGCACTTTTAACCCTTTTATGGCTCATTCAATGTCTTCTACATCCTTAATCTATCTTTTGAAATCATAATCCAATGCATGTATTTATTTGAATACGTTTTGTGTTGTTCCTTAAGCTCTCTAATCACCCCATGTAACAAGCGTTGAGCTAATGACTCCCAAACTAGATGGTTTTAGGGTATTAAGTGTAAAAACACTCCTAAGGGCGTAATGACTCGGAATGGTTAGGCTACAAACTTAAACTAATCATACATCTTACATTCTTTCATTATTTTCCTTGTTAATCAGTTGACATACTGAAAGAATGTAGTTTTATTCATTTATATATATATATATATATGCCAAGGATTATTTTATTCATCCTACTTACTAATTTAGGGAGCCAATTAAGTAAAACCACAAGGAAGGGAATGCAATTTTCAGTGTGCCCAATGTGCATTGTGAAGTTACTTAGAGATGAAAGACTACAAAATAAGACATTTAAATCATGCAATGGACTTTTTTTCATTTGAACAATCATGCTAACAACTTTCAATCATTCATTAATATCCTATATAAACATACAAGTTGTATTAATCATATAGACCCTGCCCCAAACTTAGTTCCAATAACACCAAAAATTATTTGCCTAAACATACAATATTTGTTTTATTTATTTATTTTTTAAACATATGTAAATAATTTAACCATGTAAACAATTCAATCACATTCAACAATAACAATATGTATGTGAATAGCTAACTCTCAACACCCCCAAACTTACATGATACATTGTCCTCAATGTATGAAAACAATTATATAAAAATTAAGCATGCAAAGAAGTGTAAAAGGAAATAAACTATCGAGTGCAAAACAGTAACTCCAGTGCATCCAGTCACATTGAAAATGCCAAAGTTCTTTCCTCCAAACTTATACCTGATAATCTGTTCGCAAAAACTAGGTTCTAAGCATAAAAGCATAGATAGGAATATAAAATAACATGTCATGCTTTATTAAAAACCGAGAAAGAAACCAAAATCTATGCACATCCACAATTGTCATGCCAAACATGGCTTAAAACCTAGAATTATTCAAAACACACAAAGCAAAAATAAATAGCATGAAGTAAAAAGCTAAAGAGCAACACGATGCTCAATCCTCTATAAAAGTAGAGGATGATGGACTCGAACCGGCACCACCACGGTCAATAAATGACTCCTTCCAATTTTTGAAATTGTAAACCTTCTTCGAGGTTGCCCGCTGCTCATTACATAGAATAACAAACCCTTGGTCCGTAATCATCTTTGTGATTAGATGGGGGAATGGGAAGAACCAAGTCAAGGAGCTTTTCTTTTGGTTGACAATCAATTTGTTATAGATCTTCAAGATTTGATTCATAATCAAAATGGGAACAGAAAACCAAAAGTCATTTTTCACTGAATAGAGAGAATCTAGGAGGACACTGTTATGTGTCATAGGTTTACCAGTTAAAAGAACATTCACAACCAATACGACCTCAATGAACCAAATACGGGGTGGCATAAAGGACCTTTTAGGAGAGGTGCTTGCTAAGCTTGTGAGAGTGCTATGTGCTATTTCTTTCAGAACATCCGCTAAGTCATCCAATAATTCAAGTATGTTCAGGAGTGAACCATAGAGAGGTTGACCGTTCACATCAAATGGGGAGTTAATGGGACAACCACATTCAAGTGCAATATCATCCAATGTAAATGTAAGCATGGTGCCATCAATTATAGTTGAAAGGTTGGTTGGTTCCTGAGGTTTGTATGAAAGATTCTGGTAGAACTGACGAACTAAGCGAGGATGAACTACACTATGACATGGCTAAAATATGGATGCAAGACCACATTCCCTGAGATTTTTGATCGCCCATTTTGTGTCGAGACGCCTTCGGAAGACATTGCTGACATCAAATCTAGTCTCCAATTGAAGGGGCCAGTTAATCCAATCTGGAGTAAGATCTTCCTCATAAGATCCTTTAAAAGTACGAGGGCGCTTAGAAGTAGAAGTAAAAGCCATTTGAGTAAAGGAAGTTAGTTCAGGACTTTTGTCAAACACGTGGTATGCAAGACTGAAAAGTAAAGAACACTTATGAAGATTAGATGGAGGAAAGGAAAAGATTCATGAACTTACAATTAAAGCACAATAATCCTCCAAACAATATATAAATCCTCCACAATATCAAGCCCAATCTCCATTAAATATTCAAGAATTAAAAGATGAAAGATAAAATAACTTACCTCAAGCTAGAGTTCCAAACTTTTACCCTTTTTGATAGAATGATCATGATGAAAGGTGTGGATTTGGAGATTAATGGAGATAGAGTGGGTGAAAAAGGTGATTGAGAAGGTGGAGAAGTTAGGGTTAGGAGGTGGGGGACATAGAGATAAAAGATGGTTGTAGGAAGTGAAAAGATATAAGGAAGGGGAGCAAGTTATCAAGCCCAAGCTGGGCTCGGGTTCTGCCTGATGGGCCTTCGCGTCCAGACGCAAGAGCTGGCATTCGGACATGAAGTGGAGTGGTGCACACGCTAGGAGGTGTTATGCGCTCTGGTGTTATATATATGGCATTCCGTTCGGATACATGAAGTAGCACGAAAGGGGTGCAGGTGTCAGCATTCGAACGCGGGAAGTGGCGTCCGAACACGGGATGCATCAGAGGTTAGCGTTTGGACACGAAATTTGACATCTGGATGGAAATATGCCAAGTTCTTGTTTATGGATATGAGCTTGAAAACTCCTAAAAATGTTACCAAAACCGTAGTATAACTATAGAAACCTACGATGACCACTGGAAAGGAAATCTAGATGATTATTGTAGAATGCAAGGTGGAGTTTCTACTTTGGCAATTTCAAAGATTTTTGGTTTAGAGTTACAAAGATATAAGGATGCTTGGAATGGAAAGAATTGGTTCATTGAAGTGCCAAATTTAATGTCGATAGCTAAACGATATGGGAATCTAACTATTTCTCATAAATTGGATCCGTCAGGATGATGAAATCTACATATCCGACCAGGACTAGGTTGTCAATTTAAGGCTTAAGCCGCTGACCATTGACTTTAAAAGGATTCTCATTCTTTGGGTCTTGTAACTCAATTGTAGTATGGGGGAAGACAAAAATGATAAGGAAAGGACCTTCCCATTGTGAATGTAGTTTCCTATGAAAGAGTTGAAACCGGGAATTAAAAAGCCAAACTTTTTGACCCAATGATGAGCGCTGAAAAGTGCGCATTTTAACCCGTTAAGCTTAGGTATTCTAGAACTTTTAGCTATCTTATTTTACCGTTTTAGATTAATTTCTTGTTATTTCCATGTTCAGGCACTTATCCCTAAAATAAACTAACTCAGCCAAAAAAGAGCAAAAAAGAAGCAATTCTGAGACGAACCAAAGGAAGGAACAAAATAGAGCAAAAGAAGAAGCAAAAGGAAGAAAAAGGTGGAAGTTGACATTTTCGATCGATCTCAGATCAAGGTTCGATCGATCCAATATGGATCAAACTCAGTACTTCAAATAGATCCAAACCATGACCCTATACAGAAGTTCCAAAGTTTGATCGATCCAACATCATTCTTCGATCGATCGAACACCTTTGTCCTTATCCAAATGATTGATCTTATCCAGTTGTATCACCCTACCAACCACTTTTGTCATTTTTGCAAAAATATCTCAGATTTGTCTTTCCTGAA
Organism: Cornus kousa; assembly: GCA_025631255.1. Classification (NCBI taxonomy): domain Eukaryota; kingdom Viridiplantae; phylum Streptophyta; class Magnoliopsida; order Cornales; family Cornaceae; genus Cornus; species Cornus kousa. The sequence continues at coordinate 9,997 of JAOTQH010273726.1, forward strand.
AAAGCACAACCAAGTGGATTGATCTAACCTCAGTTCGATAGATCTCAGCCAAGTTTGATCGATCCAAGTCCAAGGTTCGATCGATCAAATTTCCTCTAGTGCGAAAAGGTTAAAAAACCAGCTCATTCAAGTTATCCTCTATCCAATCATTGGGGAATATTCTTTGTACTACCCCAGCTTATTTAGGGTGTCATTGTAACTTACCTATATAAGGAATATGATACACTTTTTGAAAGAGCTTTTGATATTTTTTCTAGAGACAACTTTTGAGAGGCTATTCTTAGTGAGGAAGCAAAGAGGAGGAGGCTAGAGACACAAGCTTGGAGTTCTTCATCAACAAGGTGCAGATTTCTTCCATGGAGCTTGCCCTTGAGGGCTTGATGAGGACTACCATGAGTGGCTAGACATCCTGTTAGAGCTAGAGTTAGCCCTAAGCATGCTTTCTACATCTTGATTTTGTGTATTTTTTAGGGATTTGTGTTATAATACATGTTTTGACATCTTGATATATATAGATCTTGTTTATTCAATGATTTATATGGTTTAATGCTTTCAATTGA
>JAOTQH010273737.1:0-20034 GCA_025631255.1 Cornus kousa
ATTTCAAATTTCATTAAGAAGAAGGTTTGAATTTCACTGAAACCTTTGAAATATATATGTATATATATATATATATATATATAAATTATAACAAATAAGAAAGTACGGAACTTTGTAGAGAGATTGAGAATTGTGAAGAAGATTGAAGAGTTGGTAGGAATTGATAGATTGGAGAAGATATTCAAGTTGATTTAAATTATAAATATCACAACAATATATTACGTAATGAACATGGTTATGAAATTAGAACACTACTCATCAAATAATTTTCTTACCAGGCGAATGAATCGCCTCCTTCTCAAAGTTCTCTTCTTCTTTAATTCTCCCATTTTCTTTGCCTATAATGTGGAGAGTAGTATAAAACTCTATTTACCATTACTCGTTAATTAAATACTGTAATACTTTCCTTTTTTTACCGACTAATACTTATAAAATAATATAATTGGAGGATTTTTTTGTAATTTTTTTTTTTTTTTTAAAAAGAAAATTGCACGAGCGCGTGACATAATTAGAAATGTGGGGAAAAAGAAAGAGGTGAGAATTTCATGAGCGGTGGAGTGATGAGATTTGACCTCATTTGGACGGTTTTGATGCTGCGGCGCGGTAGGCGCACGTCACGGGGTACGGCAGGTGATCTCTATTTTCCATCCCCAGGGTTGTCGGGTCAACCACTCTAACCTACTTTCATGTGAACCCACCAAATCCCACTCTCGAGTCTTTGTCACTCCGAATCCCGATCACTCTCCTTAATTCACTTTTCTCATTTGATAATATCTCCCAAATTCTTCTTAATTCCTAACCTTCTTTTCATAATTATTCTACAAAAATATATATTTCTATTTATATATACTATAATAAAAAATATATACCAGTATCAGGAATTTGAATTTCAAATTTCATTATTAGAGCCGTGAAATTCAAACTACAAAAACTTATTTTAAACTTGGATTAGAGCATTTTCAATGCCTTTTCAAATGGTCTTTAAAACTCAAAATATATCAAGTAAATGAAATTAAGGCACTCCAATGACCTCTTAAAATACCTCTTATATTTTGAGATTGTCAAAAGTATTGCTATATATAACAGCTCTCAAATGGCCTCTCAAATTCAAAATATAGCAAAAAAATAAGATACTTCAATGGGCTCTCAAAAAACCTCTCATATTTTGAGATTGTCAAAAGTTGTTAAGAGCAACTCCAATGGGCTGCTACTTGGGTTGTTACTTTCAAAATATAGCATGTGGGTTTGAAATTGACTCTCCTCCCATGACATGCCAAATGGGTTGACAAAATATAACTTTGCCAAATATTGTGTCAAATATAACACAACATATAGCTATTGTCAAATCTGCTATTGTTGCTATTGCTCTCTTCCTTCTCTCTTCTCTCTCGTATGGACTGCCAATTTGGTGTTATACTTTTGTATATATATGTGTGTGTGTGTGCGTGTGTTAGTATTGTATGTATATATATGTCAGTGTTGTATGTATATGTATATATATATATGTGTGTATATATATGTGTTAGTATTTTTATTTATTTATTTTTAATAATAAAAATAATATAAATAAAATAAAAAAAAAAAAAAAAAAAAAAATGGTTTTTAAAAATTGTAGTTGGGAATGAGAGTTGAAAAATAATAATTGTTGTGTCAAAAATAACATGTTAGATGAAATGCAGTATTGAAGCATAATTGTTAAAATAAACTCCCTGTCCTAAAAAATATGTCATGTTTGTGAGTCACGATTTCCCAAACAGGACATCTAATTTGGGATGGAAGTAGTACCATTTTGACATTGTAGCTCCTCTCAAAATATAGATTTGTCATGCAAAAATAGCATTTTGCATTGGAGATGGTCTAAAATGGAAATAAGGCACTCTAATGGGCTCTTAATATATGGAATGGTTGTTGTATAAAAAAATAAACGTGTAACCCATTTTTGTGTTCTTAAATAAAAAATTAAAACAAAAAGAAAGATAACTTACTCTTACTTATTGTGAAATTTGGAATAATGACCGTGAAATGAAAATTTTGAAAATATCATTGCAACTCGATTAGGGTTTTCAAAAGTAACGGCTCAAAACGTTTGTCGTAATTTATCACATCAACATAATGTGGTGACCTTGTGGGCAGATATGTGTGAACGTGTGCAAGTGACATTAGTAAGCTATCATACTGGGCGAGTTATAGGTACATAATCAATTCCATATCATATGTGTGTGAAAAAAGAAAGTACTATTACTGGTCCGGCTAAGATGAGAATTGTTACACATAATAATCTTCTAAAATACTATCGTGATCCCTCTTAATTCAATATTCCTTAATCCATTCAGAATTCGCTACAATGTGGGTCCATTAATTATGCCAAATTAACAACTCCATTGACAATAATAAAAATTATTTTGTGAGTCACAATTTTGGGCGGGAGGAAGTAAAAAGTAGATGTGTTTCGGTGAAGGTTGATATATATCCATCATATGCTACTTTGGCCAGCCACTAAGTTGTTTCTTGTTTTTATGATATGAACTCAAATTGTTTTAGACTTTCTTGGCAAGCTTCATTCCAATCAATTGAGTTTTCCCATGGGTTGATGGCCCATGATGAACCACACGAATAATTTTGCCTTTTAGAATGTTGACATTGTTTAGTGCTAACCTTTAGGTAAACAAAAGATGTCCACCTCTTCTTGTTTATGATCATCCTGATCATGGCTTCATAAAGTTAAAGTGCCACCCAATTTATTATATCTGTCTTAATAGGTGTGTGTATTTTATACTTATATTAGGATTCATGAATGCAATTTGTGTGCGCCAATCTAAGTCCAACCCCTTTTTCATGATCATGGATTAATATTTCTATAATAATAATAAAAATAATAAAAATAATAATTCTTAATTAGGATTGGACTCAGACTAAAAAAACCCCATCCAAATTTAATTTGGGTTGAAATATTTGTAAACCAACTAATTGTAACATGTGGCATTTAAGGATGGCAAAATATCCCACTCATCGGGTACTCGCCTTATTCTGTCTCGTTTAGAACAGTTATGAGAGTTCTTAAATGATTTTGGGGCGAGAATAATGGTTAGAATTTAAAACCCACATAGTTATAGTGCGGAGATGGGAAAGATCACCCCACCCTGTCCCATGTATATTGATGAATGAATTACAATTTTATTTTTATACTTTGTTTTATATTCAATAATATTAGGTATATATTAAGCAAATCCTAGTTTATTCTATTCCAATCATTAAATATTCTTTTGTATTATTCTTATTTGAGAACTTTTATGTATTATTTTGATATTCCAACAAAAATTTTAATCTGAAGTTCCAATTGATTGACAAGTTAAATCTTGTTTTTATCCACATAAGAGAAAAAAATCTATTATCATTGTTAAAATTTTATTTTGTTATTTACTTTCATTAAATTCATATTACAATTACGAAAAAGTTTGGATCCGTGCCTGCTCTCACGCCACTTTGTTTAATAAACGGTTTTATGACAGGGATGAAAATAGCTATTCTAAACGAGGATGTGGATGGCGTTCCCGCTCCATCGCACTTGCACCCATATTTATGTTTATGAGAACTTTAATACGTAGTATATATTATGAGGACTCAATCCTTATCATCCCTTTTATTTGATAAAAAAGATACCACTAGATTACTCCCTGCAACCATTGATGGCTCGATTAAAAACCAATAATTACCACATTCAAGCTGAATGATTGGAATTAGGTCGATAAATTCAGACACAACTGTGATATTGAGGACAATTACCTTGAAAGTTACGGGCCTAATATCCAATTATATTAGGAGTCAAGAACCAAAGTTGACATTGCGTTTGATTCAGAAAACAATTACCAAACTGTCCGCACTTTAAGACGGCCCATGGGCCCTGGATAGTTTCTTGATTGATTCATCACATTCACATCCAAGTAGCCGAGCTTATAGATAATCTTTTGCTAAAGTCAATTGTTGTTAGGGGTTAGTTAAAAAAACCTTAAAATTCTTAAGCTTTCACTCAAATTTCAATCAATTGATCAAAAGTCCACATCAGATAGTATATAAAAAAATGTTCTTCATTGCTTGCCAGCCCAGAAATCTTTTGTGTGAGACAAAGAGATAAATGATCAGTCCCTCTTATTCAAAAAAAGTTGCCAAACATGACCCCACTATATTAAGAAAAGTAATGTTCATTTGTTCTTCATATTCAAGGACAACCCCACCAAGCTGTCTTTGATAGGAAGGCATCTTTCAAAGGTGAAAGTGACTGAATTGGAATTTGATTAATTAACTATAACCTGAATGATTAAAAAAACAATGATGATAATTTGACAGAAAGAAGATAGAAAGAGTAATTAAAGTTTGAACACTTTTTTGTGTACATATTGGTTATATGTGAGCATTTTGAGATGAGGTGATGAGAGAAGAGCAATGAAGTTCTTGTTTCAGTGCCCCTGTTGCTCTTGTTTCTGCTTCATGAAGCCCAAGAAAGGCAAACCAAAGGAGAAGGAAGTTAAGGGAGATTGAAATTCTTCAACTTTGTCAGATCGCAGATGCAACTCAGTAATTTTTCTCTATCTTCTGCTTAATTTAGTGATCCTATAATGGAGAAGATGAAATGTATCTACTTTTTACTGAAGTAGGCTAAATATGCCTATATTCTGAATGTTTTAGATGGATAATAAAAGGGTACTGTGTTGATCATTTTCCAAATGTTTTTGTTGCCGGCCATTTTTTCCCTGCAAATGTGATGTCTGATTTTTAGCAGATCCAAATGTGATTTGCAGAGAATACGTTTGCTTATGCATGCTGGAGGTGCTTTGTCATTTATTAATCTTTCTCCAACATAAAATTTATCTATGTTATAATTATAATGGAATGATGTAGATTATCCTAATACCAAACAGTCAAGGCACCACATTAACATATGTATGACCATGGTTTATTCCCTTGTGTTTTGATTGTTGTCCAAATCAGAGATATCTACTATGCACATTAGCCCTCTGTGTGTAGTGTGTGTCAGAGAGTGGTTGTCAATTGAATTGCTGATTGGAGGTGAGGGATTAAAGACACATAATTATTGCCGCGAAGGCGACTCGGACAATTTGTCAATTTGTTGGTTACAGGGCAATGGTGACCAAAGATGGAAGCCGATAATAGTGAGCATGAATTTGATGCAGGGCTTCTGCTACCTGCAATTGCTTGCTTATTATTTGTAAACTCAATAATAATAATTGAGCTAAATTTATTATCGTGGTTGATTTATTGCATAAGTGGAAGAAATGTAGGTACGCCTCTCTTACTAATTTGCTTCATTTGTGAAGGAACCAATTCAATCACATGATAGATATATCATTGTAATGGAACAGAAAGACATTAAACAAAAGGGATCAACGATTTAACTCGGATAGTATTTCTTCATTCCAAATGAAAATTAAGGATTTGAGTTTCATGTGAGTGCTTGTGTGAATGAGAGATTTTTTTTAATTATTATTTTAAAAAAAGAAAAGAAAAGTATATAGTATTGTTTTTTAAAATAATAATAATAAAAGTTTCAGTAGTTGGATGGAGATGTCTCATTAAAAGGAAAAGAAAGATGGAGAAAGAAAGAAGGGGGTATTTATTGTTTTTACAAGTCAGGCTAATGCTTTTGAAAAACAAGTTATCCTCTACTATGGAAGAAAAAAAATTGATTGGATAGATATGAGGTTGTAGTCCAAATCTTTGATGGAATTTGGTGATGTGGAGGGAAAAGTTCCCCTCCAATGAGAATCATACGCCTCATCACCAAATAAAAACACCCATCATGAGATATCAGAAGCCCATCCTGCGCAAGGCCCAGTCCGAGATCATTACCAGCCCAAATGTATTAATTGTTGGCCCAAGTGCACAGTTAATTAATATCTAGCATTTCATAGGTCCGAACCAAGAGATTCAGCCCGTTATCCAAGTCATATGGGCTTAGTGACATACGGCCCAGATCCCATAAAAGGAGTCCAATCCTATTAGATGAAGGATACCAAAAAGATAGAAACCACTGGACAAGGAAATTCAAGCAAAGGAAAGAACTCTAATTGTAAAGATTCTCTGTATAGATAGAATTGGAGGACAAGCAATGCGAGTCCTACCATAATTCAACTCATATTTTGTGTATAATAGAGGCTTAGACCTCCAATAAAGGGATCGACCAATTTACGCTTTTTCATATATTGTTCTTATTTATTTTTATTGTTTCTTGAGTGGGTTGTTCTATTTTTTCTCAATCATTATTGGTTGAGCGAAATTTTGCACCTACACTTTGGCGCTGTCTGTGGGAACGTATAAAAACACACTCCCACTTTTTATTTCAAATCAATTTTACTACTACTATCTGGAATGTCAAACGGAGGGTCTAATCAGCAAATGGAGTTGATGCAGAAGATGTGGGAAGAATTCTTACACCAGTTTGAAGCGCTTCATCAAGCAAATGACACTAGCGTAGCCCATATTGCCTTGCTTCAATAGCAAAACAATACTCTTCAAATGGGGATGGCTCAACTGACACCACAACCGCTATCAGGTGATGCGGCTGCACCCCCTAATCAAAATATGCCTCCAGTTAACGAACTTCAAGCCAATAGGACACGGCCAATGAGGCTCAACCTAACGAAGGTCAACAACAGTAGAGGACAAGGACCGAGGCAGTTACTTGGGACAATCTTCCTCATCGCACGCAGGACGAACAAGCCGAATCCAGCCGTAAACTTATGATATGGTCCAATGGTATTCCAGATGGTGCTGGCGTACAGGATGCCTTTGACGAAAAGAGACTCCTGAAGATTCAAACACCTGCTAAGATGGCCGAGAACATAAGAACTCTTTAGTGAAGACTTCATTCACTAACAATGTATACCTTATTGAGAGACCTAAGAAATTCACTATGCCTTCCTTCACTCAGTTTGATGGAACGAGAGATCCTTCTCGGCACCTAGATCACTACGCACAAATTTTTTTTCTAGAAGATCATAATGATCTATAGATGTGCAAAGTTTTTCCTACTAGTCTAACAGGAGCTTTGTTAGAATGGTTCAGGAACAGGCCACACAAATCTATTCCAGACTATGAAACTTTGTGCACTATATTCTTAGCTCAATACTACGGAAATAAGAAGCAAAAGGAAAGTATTTCTAGCCTCTTCACCATAAGGCAAAAGAAAGGAGAAACACTGCAGGATTTCTTATCCAGGTTCAACATGGAAGCCTCATAAATAGCAAATTGCCATCCAGTAACTGCTATAGAGACGTTTAAGCTGCAATGATTCAGGGAACCAAGTTTCAAACCTTTTTAGTCAAATATTCCCCTCCAGATATGCAAACTCTCAATGCTAGGGCACAGATTTACATCCGGCTCAAAGAAAATATAGCCAACCGAGCACAACATGCCACCCTCATCACAGTAGAGAATAAGACTCGGGAAAGAAATTCAACTTCAAGAGTTCAAAAAAGCCAACACGTTTCAACACCGGTTACTCAAGCACCTGAGAAGAGACAAAGGACAGAGGAAAAATTTACACCTCTTCGTACCACCTTGGCTAGGCTATTCCAAGAGAACAAGTTGAGATTCACAGCCCCTCAGCCAATGAAGCAACACTTGGAGCAAAGGGACAAAAGCAACATTGTGCCTACCATAGAGACTATAGGCATACAACAAATGATTGCAGGTCCTTTCGGCGACAAATGGAGAACATGATAACCAGAGGAGAGTTGGCAGATTATCTCACAACAAAGGAGTACGCAAAGCCTCGGGAGGTCAACCCTCACTAAATAGAAGGTAACCAAGTGAAGGCCAATCACGTAATTTATGGGAGATCAGAGGATATTCAAGAGTCTAAGGAACTATATAGATCCAGATTGAGGGTAGCTCATAAACTAAAAAGGCTATCCTCGATTAATACTATTGCTTCAGGCAGCATCAGTATTGGGTTCACAATGGTGATCTATCTTGAGTCCAACTCACCCACGAGGACCTGTTGGTCATCAGTCTTTTGGTGGCAAATTATATAATCAAGAGAGTTTTGATAGATCTAAGCAGTAATGCTAACATTATCACAAAGACAATCTTTGAGCAGCTAGGGATTTCGTCATCATTAATTCAGTCCACCTCCAGCCCATTAATGGGGTTCGATGGCACAAAAGTAGACCACCTCGGGGTAATTGACCTGTTTGTTACCGCATCAAAGAAGACATTAAAGGAGAACTTAGTTCTAACAGAAATTCATCCCTCATATAATCTTATTATGGGAAGAGGCTAGATCCATCGAATGAACGAAGTTCCCTCTACCCTCCATCAAGTGATGCGGTGTTTATCTCCAGACAGTAAGGAGGTTATTGATCTTCGGGGCGATCAGGTTGCTGTAAAAAGAATGTTATATGTTGACACTAAAGGAAGCAAAGAAGATGACTAAGCAATTTCAGCTAGAACTCAGGACAACCTCCAAAAATACTACCAAATAGTAATTACAGAATCCTTTGCCTGAGTATCTAAAGGTAGAGGAGGAAACCGGAGTTGCGAAGCCTATCGAGGAATCCCTCAGAACCATAGAAGTTATCCTCGATGATCCTCGAAAAGTCACTTATATAGGTTCTTCCATAATAGCCGAAGAGAAAGAAGCACTAGTAAAAGTCATCAGACGTAATGTAGATGTGTTCGCTTGGGAACATTCGAATATGGTAGGAATCGACCCTTCAGTTTCTTGCTATAGTCTGAATGTAGATCCGGCTTTCAAACCAGTTAAGCAAAGATATCAAAAGTTCGCTCCTGAATGCAATCGAATTATTGCTGATGAAGTGAATAAGCAGCTCTAAACAGGTTTTATCCGAGAAGTATAATACCCACAATGGCTCTCGAACGTGGAGGTAGTTCAGAAGAAGAATGGCAAGTGGAGGGTGTGCATAAATTTTACAAATCTTAACAAAGCTTGCTCTAAAGATAGCTTTCCTCTACCCAAGATAGATCAAATGGTTGACGCCACTACTTGGTATGAAAGACTTACATTCCTCGATGCATACTCTGGGTATAATCAAATCCCAATGAATCCAGACGATGAGGAAAAAATAGCCTTCATTATAGAGAAGGGTACTTACTGTTACAGAGTTATGCCCTTCAGATTGAAGGAGCTGGGGCAACTTACCAGCGCCTTATTAACAAGATCTTCAACGACCTATTAAGGAAGACAGTTGAAGCATATATTGATGACATGGTGGTCAAAAGTGTAAATAAGAAGGATCATTCGAAGCACATTCAAGAAGTCTTCAATACTCTAAAGAAGTGCAATATGAAGTTGAATCTGTCTAAGTGTTCCTTTGTGGTCTCTTCAGGCCAATTCCTTGAATATATTGTCAACAAAAGAGGGATAGAGGTAAGCCCAGCTCAGGCACAGGCCCTCATACAGAATCAAGAACCAAAAACTTCTAGGGAGGTGCAAGTTCTAACCGGCCAAATAGCAGCTCTCAGAAGTTTTATATCTCGACTCTCATATAAGTGCAAACCTTTCTTCGATGCCATAAAGTCCAGGAACAAAGATATATAGGGTCCTCAACAGCAGATGGCTCTCAATCAGTTAAAGCACTATGTGGCTGAACCTCTAATTCTATCCGCTCTGAAGCCTGGAGAAACTCTTATCATGTATTTAACAATTTCCAACATAGCTACAAGTGCAATATTAATAAGAGAAGAAGGAAAGAATCAGTTCTCGGTCTTCTACACAAGCAAGATGATGATAGATGTTAAGACACAATATAGCAAGGTAGAGAAGATCATCCTAGCATTGATTTATGCGAAGAGAAAGCTTCGGCATTACTTCGAATCTCATAACATCGTGGTACTCACCAACTACCCTATACGGGCTATACTTTCTAAACCAAATTTATTTGGAAGAATTACCAAGTGGGCTATTGAGCTCAGCTCTTTTGACATAACTTATGAGCCGAAGGTGTCACACAAAGGCCAAGCACTAGCAGATTTCCTCTTGGAGTATGAAAATAAACCCGAAGAACCAGAGCTTCCCAAACCACATTGGGAGCTTCGGGTGGATGGCTCCTTAAACCAAGCAAGTGTAGGAGTTGGAGTCATCATGTCAACACCTGAAGGCACCAAATTGCAACAGTCAATTTGCTTGAATTTCCCTACTACTAACAATGAAGCCAAATACGAAGCTTTACTCGCTGGGCTTCGGTTGGCTAGCCATCTTCAGGTAAGGTGTCTAAAAGTTTTTAGTGATTTATAACTTGTTATAAATAAGGTGATAGGCAAATATCATCCCAAAGAAGAAAGAATGAAACCATACAAAGAAGTTGTAGAGGGTGCTACACGAGGATTTGATCAATTCGAATTCTACCAAGTACCTTGTGATGAGAATGCTGAAGCAGATCAATTGGCCGCAACTGCGTCATCCTCAAATGAAGATTTGACATGAATTGTGCCAATTGACATCCTAGAGAACCTAGCATAAGCCCTCAGCAGGAGATATTGGTGATTCCAGACGTTCCGCGAGAGCCATGTTGGATTGATCCATTGGAAGCATACCTCAAGCACGAGATCTTCCAAACCAAAAAGCTGAGGCAAAGAAGCTCAGACTCACCGCAACTACATATGCTATCATCAATAGTCAATTATATCAGAGGTCATTTTCAGGTCCTTACCTAAAGTGTTTAAGCCCCACTAAGGCCCTCGTGATTTTAAAACAGATTCATGATGGAGATTGTGGCAACCACTCCGGGGGCAGTTCCCTCGCACATAAGGTTATAACCCAAGGCTACTTCTGGCCATACTTGGCTCAGAATGCTGAAGAGTATGCCAGGAGATGTGACAAATGCCATTGCCACGGTCCAATAAAACATTAACCTGCCGAAGACTTGCACGCAGTGGCAAATCCATGGCCATTCGCACAATAGGGGATTGATGTGGTTGGCCCTTTACCCAAGACTGTAGAGTAAAAGGAACATATGTTGCTAGCTACGGATTACTTCATAAAATGGATGGAAGCTGAGGCTTATTCAAGTGTGACCCATGAGCAGGTGAAAAGCTTCCTGTGGAACAACATAATTTGTCAATTTGGGGTGCCAAAAGTTATCGAGATGGACAATGGTAAGAACTTAGACAACAAAAGTACAAGAAAGTTCTTTGTCGAGCATAGAATTGTACAAAAATTGGTTGCAGTTAGTCATCCACAAGAGAATAGGCAGGCTGAAATAACTAACCAAACCATTTTTAGCTGTTTAAAGAAAAAGTTAGAGAAGCTCAAAACAAAATGGTACGAGAATCTCCCTCAGGCGCTTTGGGCATATCGAACCACCCCACGATGGCCTACAAGGGAAAGTCCATTCGTTATGGCCTATGGTTCCGAAGCTATTATCCCAACAGAATCAGCAGTTCTAACCCTTCAGACATCTTTGCTGCTCGAAGGGAACAATGATCAGCAGCTCGAGCACAACCTCGACCTTTTGGAAGAAAAGAGAGATGCTACAGCAATTAGACTTGCTTCGTACCAGCAGCAATTGCGTAGCAGTTATAACAAACGCGTTAGGCTCAGACACTTTATAGTAGGCGATTAGGTTATGAAGTAAGAAATAGCTCATATAAAAAAGTTAGAACCTAATTGGTCTAGACCCTACAGAGTCACCAAAGTGGTAGGGAAGGGAGCATACCGGTTGGCCGAACCTGATGGGCGTCCAATTACACATCCTTGGAATGCGATACACCTCAAAAGGTACTTCCATTAGACAAAACTGTCAATTTTGCAAGAATTTCTTTACACGAATAAGACTTCTTATGACCTATGTCATCCAGTTTATTAATTACACCTTCTATGCAATGCTTTTATCATATTCGTTGTGGGGTACAACTTTGCTTCATATATTTCTTTCTTTTCATGAAAAGGGGGATGTCCTAGTACCCTACAGTTTTTAAAACAATTGATTTTTATGAAAAGAAAAAGAAAAACAATGACAACAGAGATAAACCAAACAAAGCAAGTCTCTACGATTGTTTGTGTTTAAAATCTCTTCTTTCGTTGTAACTTATGTTCTGCAATATATACTGTTACTATTGTCAAATATTGACTAAAAATAACTATTTACATTTCTTTTTATAAAGAAATAGTGAAGTGTTCAAATGCATTGTAAAGAAGCCTATTGATAATGGGCATAGTTCAGCCCAAATGGTGCTCAAAGCCAAGATATCAACGGGCATTCTTTACAATAAACCTTTTTTAGAAAGCCCAAATGTTTTGGCATGTATTTAAAGCTTTAGTCTTTGTCCCACATTAGTAAAAAAGTACTGTATACGTTCCTTTATATAGGGGAATATTAAGGTATTTGAGTGCAATGTAAGGAAGCCCCACTGTCCCAAATTGTCTCCAAAGTCTTGATACTAGAGGCATTCCTTACACTCAACCCTTTTTAAGCCTGAGTTCTTGGCCTATATTCTAAAAATTTTAATCTTTGTCCCACATCGATTAGAAATAGAGAAAGTGTGCAATTGATATACATATGATTCAACACATCTAGGCACCATGAAGAGTGTTTCAGTGGAAGATAGTCTCCCAATTAAACGAATGGGAGACTTCCTAGTCACTGTTACTCTTTTTTGTGGCCTTCTATCACTTTTGAATCCTCAGCCTCGCTTACTGAAAATTATTACACAATACATGGAATTATTCTAAACATATGCTTTGGACAACTCGGCATACTCATCGATAAAGGAAAATTCACTTTGGACCCTAAGTGTCCGGCCCAACATATTTCCTCTCAGGCTCAGCGCCGAGGAAGTATTCGCTTCGGACCACTAAGTGTCCGGCCCAGCATATTTCCTCTAAGGCTCAGCACCGAGGAAGTATTTGCTTCCTAAGCATCCAGCCCAATATATTTCCTCTCAAGCTCAGTGCCGAGGAAGTATTAGCTTCGGACCCTAAGCGTCCGGCTCATCATTTTACCTCTAAAGCTCAATACCGAGGAACAAATTGTCTCGGGCCGTAAGTGCCTAGGGCAAATATTCTATGAAGATCACACTCGCTGGCCCTCACGCTAGGCCCAATAGGGTGAAGCCCATTATAGAGTTGTCCCATATTGAAAAAATACAAGGAAAAAGGAGTACATACATATCTACTCCACATAAGTCAATGGCAAGAAGGGTTCCATTGACGGTTGAATCACTAGATGAGAAAGTAATCCTCAGATACATAGAGAAACCATCAAAGGGATTCCCTTCTTCCCATTCTCCTTGCTTTTACTTTAGACAATACAGAGTACGAAGTTTTCAGAAAATGGATTTTCTTCAGACACCACTATTCAGTAAAGTACATACTGCAACACAAAGGCATTTGGAGATATGTAAGTCAATTCAAAAATAAATCATTACATCCCTAGGTTCAAAAATATATTATTCAAATCCAATAAATAGTTACACGACCCTACTTCCTTTTTGGATCAAAAGGAGCAGAGTCGAAAGCATCAACCACGTTTGGGTTGGAAGAGGTCTCTAAAGGAAGCAAGGGTTTCGGAGCTGTAGGAGTTGACGAGCTTGGAGCTGGAGGATCCACCGGATAAGCCTTCACCATCTTAGCGGATAGTATTTCAGATTCTTAAGCCTTCCTCGTTATAAGGAAAGGACACCCCCATATTCGCATCAAAGGCATCAGGATCTGTTGTTTTTGCACCTAAGCCTTAATTAAAGCCAGATTGGTACATTTTCGCACTAGACAGGCGCACTAGAGAGGAATAACGTCCTTGTATTTGTCTCCCAGCAATGATACAGGTGTTGATAGCGTCAGTCAACCACTGGGTTTCAGCTTCCATAGTCTCTACTTTAGCTTTAAAGGCAGCCAACTATTCTTATAAATATTCTTAGCATCCGAAGCTATCTTTGTATTCAAAGCAACGTTAGAGGCCTTCTTTTCAGCATTACTGAGGTCTTTCTCTAAGTTCTTGATCAAAAGGGATTGAGCTTCAGGAGTGGCACATAAGGCCATAGTATGATATAGACCCTACATCATCAACCAATAAAAATAACAATATTAGTAAAGTGGAAAGAAGAATTAAGAGAATATAAAAAGAAGGAGGAACAAACCTCTATGGCCCAAATAGGGGCAGATGGAAGCAACTGTTCTAATCCCATTCTACCAATGATCTCTTCATCCTTGGGAAGCCACATTCCTCTGCCAGTGCAGCAGATGGGTCGGTGATTATAGAATCACCGGAGTGAAGGACCGATTTATCAGCTCTAGAGAAAGAGGGCGTCTAAGGTGCCCCAGTCTCAGCCAAAACATATGCTCTAACCTCTTCTCTGGATCAGTCTCTTCAGCCTTCTTTCCCTTACTCTTAGAAGGAGTTTTGCTTTTGCTGGAAGAAGGTGGATTCGGCCTTGTTTTCTTCAAGGGAGGCTTATCAACCTCTTTCTTATGCTCAGTAGACCTGATAACCGCCAAAGGCTGATCTTCAACAGCTTTATTCTTTAAAGCTTCAGCCCTTTGTTTTTCTTCCTCAGTCATTGGAAAATGGTCAAAGGTAGGAAGTGACAAATCCATGAGCTTTGCAGTTACAACATTAGAAGAAATTTTTTTAAAGATTTGTAGAGGTAAGTAACTCCTCGATAGAAGAGGGCTCACTCCAAACTTACTTTTCAAGAAAGGAGATCCCGTTCTTAGCAAGTTGCTGAAAAAATTTCAAGAAATTCATAAGTTTGACGAATGAATAAAACTTGATATGGAAAGCAACCAGAGCATTTCTTATGAAGAAAGGGAGAATACTCTATACCTAGCTTCCCGAATTTGTGAGGAATAGGGAGCTTACTTGACTGGGGCACAGACCAGTTTCCCTTAACAATTATTATCCTCTCTTTCCATTTTTTCTCGGAAGAAGGGAGGTCAGTACATATCCTCTGTTGTAAAAGGGAGGTAAAATAAAAGCGACTAGGCTCAGTCCCGTGCTTGGAAATAGAATAAGTAATCAGCAGGTCAGCAAGAGTCAAATCAAGACTCTCTAACCTTCGGCGGACTAAGAGTGCTGAAATTATTCAGAGGAAGTTAGGTTTACTTGAAGGGGTGCAATACCTAACTTATTAAAAACTAAATGATAAAAAGGATGAAGAGGGAACCGAAGAACGTTGAGATGCCCAACAGAAAGAAACAATTTTAGCATCCCTGACGTCCTCGCCGGCACTAAAATCAGCACCCTTGGGGTATTCTACAATCTCTACTTCCTCGGGAATCTCAAAATCCTCCATTGTGGATTCAATGGAGAACTTAATATGCCAAACAGATAAAATTACATCTTTCTCTTCTTTGGTAAAGATGTTATCCAACCTAGAAGTGGATGTTTCGACTTGAAGGGGAGAGACATTTAATTGATTGGTCGGGTCATTTGCAGAAGCAGTGAGATTGGAAACCTTAGGGGGAGGAACCCTAGTAAGGGTAAGGGAAGATGAAGGCGTGGATTCATAATTTATGATTTTTACATGTTCAGGAGGAGTCGAGGTGCTCATGATGCAAGATTGAAAGAAGAAGATGGAGAACTAACCTGGTGATATAAAGGTATGAAGAACGCAAGGAACAGAATGAGCGCAGTGAAAACAAAAGCCAATCTTGAGGAAGTCCTCGGGTCAGAATAACAAAAGACACAAATGGAAATGCCTCGTGCGAAAGTGGCAACTGCACAACTTCAATTCCCTTTTAATTAGGAACTGTAGTCCAATTAAAAAGGAATTGGGGGCAAATTATGGAGGGAAAAAATCCCTTCCAGTAAGAGTATTCCACGTCATCACCAATGTGGATCTATCTTCCAAAGGCCCATCATACTCAAAACGCAAATTGAATATATTCTTAGCCCAAGATCACTATTACTCGTCTTCTAACTTCCATCAAGGCCGAGTCAAGAGTTGGTCAATCCAATTTATTAATATAAAACATCTGCCTAGTATTCAAGCCCAGCTGGTTCAAGGTATATTCAGCCCAGTTATCCAAGAATGAACAAGTCCTATTAGTTGAAGGATTTACCATAAAAGGAGAATTTTATGATAGGAAGTTCTATACAAGGCAAGTTCTGTGTATAAAAAATTATACAATGCAAAGAACTTTATTTGTAAGAAATGTCATGTATGGGAAGAATTGGAAGACAAGCAATGTGAGTCCTACCATAATTCTACCAATTTTTTTTTAATGTATAAATAGAGGCTTAGACCTCCAATAAAAGAATCCAGCAATGTTGCGCTTCTTAATATTCAATTCTTGTTCATTACTAGTATTTTTGAGTGAGTTGTAATTTTCTTTTTATTATTATTAATTGGGAGAAAATTTGGACCTAAACTTTGGCACCGTCTGTGGGAAACGTATAAAAATATATATTCCCACTTCTGTTTCAAGTGAATTCTATTACTAGCCGGAATGTCAAACGGAGGATCTACAGCTGATCAATAGATAGAGTTGATGCAAAAGATGCAGGAATAGTTTCTGCACCAATTCGAAGCGCTTCGTCAAGCGAACGAAGCTAGTGTAGCCCAGATTGCCTTGCTTCAACAGCATAACAATACTCTTCAAACGGCGATGGCTCAGTTGACAACGCAGCCACCACCTGGTAATACGGCAGGACCACCCGCCAATCAAAACATTCCTCTTGCTAACGAGCCTCAATTCAATGGGGCACAACCTAATGAGGCTCGGCCTAACGAAGTTCAGCAACAGCAGAGGACAAGGACCGAGGTAGTTACTTCGGACAACCTTCCTCATTGCACGCAGGACGAATAGGCTGAATCCAGCCGTAAGCTTACGGTATGGTCCAATGGTATTCCAGATGGTGCTGGCGTAAATGATGCCTTTGATGAGAAAAAAATCTTGAAGATTCAAACACCCGTTGAGATAGCCATAGAACATAAGAACTCTTTAGTGAAGACTCCATTCACTGACGATGTGTATCTTGTTGAGAGGCCGAAGAAATTCACCATGCCTTCCTTTACCCAGTTTGACGGTACGAGAAATCCTTCTTGGCACCTAGATCACTACGCATAGAAGATGGCTCTAGACGACCATAATGATCCCTGGATGTGCAAAGTTTTTCCTACCAGTCTAATAGGAGCTGCATTAGAATGGTTTAAGAATAGGCCACATAAGTCCATCCCGGACTACGAAACTTTATGCACTATGTTCCCAGCACAATACTGTGGAAATAAGAAGCAAAAGAAGAGTATCGCCAGCCTCTTCACCATAAGACAAAAGAAAGGAGAAACACTACAGGATTTCTTGTCCATGTTCAACATGGAAGCCTCAGAAATAGTAAACTGTCATCCTGCAACTGCTATAGAAACATTCAAGCTTGCAATGATTCAGGGAACCAAGTTTCATACTTCTCTAGTTAAATATTCCCCTTTGGATATACAGACTCTCAATGCTAGGGCGCAGATTTACATCTGGCTGGAGGAGAATGTAGCCCACCGAGCACAACATTTTACCCTTGTGACAGTGGAGAACAAGCCTCGAGAAAGGGTTTCAAGTTCAAAGAGCCAGAAAAGCCAACATGTCCCAACGCCGGTCACTCAAGCACCTGAGAAGAGATAAAGGACAGAGGAAAGATTCACACCCCTTTGTACCACCCTAGCTCGGCTATTCCAAGAGAACAAGATGAGATTCACAGCCCCTTAACCAATGAAGTAACCCTTCGAGCAAAGGGATAAAAGAAAACATTGTGCCTACCATAAAGATTACGGGCATACAACTAATTATTGCAGGTCCCTTCGGCGACAAGTTGAAAGCATGATAGCCAGAGGGGAGTTGGCAGATTACCTTACAACAAAAGAATATGTCAAGCCTCGTGAAGTCAACTCTCGTAAAGTAGAAAGAAATCAAGTAAAAGTCATTCATGCAATACATGGCAGATCTGAAGATGATTAAGAGTCAAAGGAGATATACAGATCCAGATTGAGGACCGCCTGTAAACTAAGAAGGCTATCCTCGGTCAATGCCATTGCTTCGGGTAGCATCAGTATTGGCTTCGGCAATAGAGATTTATCCCGAGTGCAACTCCCCCATGAGGATCCTTTAGTTATCAGCCTACTAGTGGCAAATTGCATGATTAAAAGGGTTTTGATTGACCTTGGAAGTAGTGATAATATTATTACAAGGACAGTTTTTAAGCAACTGGGGGTCTGTCATCATCAATTTGGCCCACCTCCATCCCCTTAATAGGGTTTGATGGCACAAAGGTGGACCCCCTTGGGGAAATTGACCTATCTATTACCATAGCAAAGAGAATATTGAAGGAGAACTTTGTTCTAACATAAATTCATCCCTCATATAATCTTATTATGGGAAGAGGCTGGATCCATCAAATGAACAGAGTTCCCTCTACCCTCCATCAGGTGATGCGGTGTTTATCTCCAGACGGAAAGGAGGTTATTGATCTTCGGGGCGATCAAGTTGTTGCAAAAGAATGCTACATGTTGACATTAAAGGAAACAAAGAAGATGACTAAGCGATCTTAGCCAGAACAAGGGACAACCTCCAAAAATACAGTCAAATAGCAATTACAGAATCCTTTGCTTAAGTATCTGAAGGCAGAAGAGGAAACCAAAGCTGCGAAGCCTACCAAGGAATCCCTCGGAACCATAGAGGTTGTCCTCGGCGATCCTCGAAAAGTCACTTATATAGGTTCTTCCATAGCAGCCGAAGAGAAAGAAGCACTAGTTAAAGTTATCCGACATAATACAGATGTGTTCGCCTGGGAACATTCAGACATGGTAGGGATCGACCCTTCAGTCTCTCGCCATAGTTTGAATATAGATTCAGCTTTCAAACTAGTTAAGCAAAGACATAGAAGGTTCGTTCCTGAGTGCAATCGAATTATTGTTGATGAAGTGAATAAGTTGCTCCAAGCAGGCTTTATCCGAGAAGTACAATACCCATAACGGCTTTTGAACGTGGTGGTAGTTCAGAAGAAGAAATGGAAGTGGAGGGTTTGCATAGATTTTACAAATCTTAACAAAGCTTGCCCTAAAGATAGCTTTCCTCTACCCAAGATAGATCAGATGGTTGACGCCACTACTGGGTATGAAAGACTTACATTCCTCGATGCATACTCTGGGTATAATCAGATCCCAATGAATCCAGATGATGAGAAAAAAATTGCCTTAAGTACAGAGAAGGGCACTTACTGTTATAGAGTTATGCCCTTCGGATTGAAGAATGCTGGGGCAATTTACCAGCGCCTTGTTAACAAGATCTTCGATGACCTATTGGGAAAAATAGTTGAAGCATATATTGATGACATGGTGGTCAAAAGTGTAAATAAGGAGGATCATCCAAAGTATCTTCAAGAAGTCTTTAACACTCTCAAGAAGTACAACATGAAGTTGAATCCATCCAAGTGTTCCTTTGCGGTCTCTTCAGACTAATTCCTTAGTTATATTGTCAACAAAAGAAGGATAGAGGTAAGCCCAGCACAGGCCCTCATACAGAATCAAGAACAAAAAACTCGCAGGGAAGTGCAAGTTCTAACTGGCCGAATCGCAGCTCTTAGCCGTTTTATATCACGACTCTCAGAAAAGTGCAAACCATTCTTTGATGCCATAAAGTCTAAGAACAAAGATATATGGGGTCCTCAGTAGCAGATGGTTCTTAATCAGTTGAAGCACTATATAGCTGAACCTCCAATTCTATCTGCTCCGAATCTTGGTGAAACTCTTTTCATGTACTTGGCAATCTCCAGCATAGCAACAAGTGCGGTGTTAATCAGAGGAGAAGGAAAGAGTCAATACCCAGTCTTCTATAAAAGTAAAACAATGACAGATCTTGAGACATGGTACAACAAAGCAAAAAAGATCATACTAGCATTGATTTATGCAAAAAGAAAGCTTCGGCATTACTTCAAATCTCATAGCATCGTGGTACTAACCAACTATCTTATACGGGCTATACTCTCTAAATCAGATTTATCTGGAAGAATTACCAAGTGCGCTGTTGGGCTCAACTTTTTTGATATAACCTATGAGCTGAAGGTGTCACAC
>JAOTQH010273738.1:0-10556 GCA_025631255.1 Cornus kousa
TTACAATTTTGTTAAAAAAAAAAAAAAAAAAAAAAAAAAAACACACAACACACTGGATGTTGAGGGTTCCAATAGTGAATTTTTGTTCTCTGTGTTTTTCTTTAAGTAAATAAAATATTTTTGAAAAAATAGTTTATTTAATTCCTTATTTTATTAATTATTCATTATAAACGTGCCCATAATTTGTAAAAATATTAAGGGCCTTGTGAGTAATCTCTTCTCTGACTTCTAAAGTGGATGGTGAATGTTCAAGTCCTCAAAATAACGGGTGTGTAAGTGTTTCTTGAAAAAAAAATCTCAGTAAAATAAATGTTGCACACTCTTAATGAGGTCCAATAATCCATTTCCTCTGGAAATCTTATTTTGTTCTCCTCTTTCCTCTGTTAGTTCCATTGTGGTCCCTCTGGAATTCATCCAAAATTCCAAATCTATAGAGCATTGAAAATTATGAACTTAAATGTAATTCCCATTAGAATGACCAAAGTCAAATAAAATTAGTCCATAGTGATCACTGTAAAGTCGGAAAAACATAGTGAAAAAAATAGTCACAAAAATATAAATGGACAAAAATTTATTATAAGGCTAATTATGTCACAATATTTAATGGCTTATTAACAAATGATGGATAATCAATATGGACTCGTTACTGCTCCAGAAACCCATAAAAACCTGGTCACCATCCTTTCCCAAATAGAGAGACTCAGATCACATACACTTTAGACACACACTGTTGAATTTTCTTTTTTCTTTTTTTCTTTCCAAAAGTATTTAAACTTTGTATGTGTTTTTTTCTTTTCTTTCTAATCCGGACAAACAAGAGCAAAACTCAAATACGGGCACACTAGTTCGGGGAGCTAACTAGACCGAGTAATACCCTAGTTAAACTTTCTGTACCCTCTTTCATGATAAATGTAGATGCTGACATGCCAATGAATTCATTTTGCATTTACTAAGATAACATTACAAGTAAAATTTTCATTGTATTCTATGCCCTTGTTTTTGAACAACATTACCCAGTCTATGTTATATAACTATTGATCAATGGGCGTTAGTCTGGATGGCATGATCAAATTGAATGTCCGAGACTTGCTAGGAGTAATATGTAAGTGTGTGCTTGTTTGCTTGAACTTTCTGAAAAAGAAAAAGAAAAAAAGAGGTCATATAACTATTGTAGACGTCCACACCACAAAGTCATTTCAATGGTGAAACCGATATGGCATCAATGCACAAAACAATGAAGATGCATGTCCAAAGCCTCTAACCGCACAATTGTCTGGGAGAAACAGTGGCTTTGGGTGGATTTGGGATCGAGTCGTTTGGCCCAAGATCGTCGATCGGCGGTCGCTGTTTGTGATGATCTGTGACTGATTGATAAGCTATGGCCAATGCTAAAGCCTGCACATGAAAGAATGAAAGATCAGTACAAGAAAAATTACTTCCAACTCTAGCAAATAAAACCACTTGGTTCATTATTTCTAGAAATTAAGTAGTTGGCTTACAATATAGACAAACATATCAAATATATAGCATCTCATAGATAGAGCAATTCATGCATCTACCCAGGGGTATAGCACCCACTGAACATTTCTCATAGTCTATGTTACTTGTACTCGAGTATGTTTGTCGGGTATGTATTGACACGTTAGATGTGTCAAATTCTCAAATAGAACATATGGACATTGCTAGTATTCATATTATTTAATATTTTAATTTTAATTTTTAGAGTAAAATAATATCTTTATGTTACATAGTGCTTAATATAGGCATTTCACTTCTTTTTTTTTTGGTGCACGTGTAACAAAAAAATGTTGGACGTGTATCTCATACTCTTTGTTTGACTATTGTGCGTTCGACACGAATTCTTCAAAAGATAACAGAACATACACGAATTCTTTGTTTGACTATTGAGGTCTAGAAAAAATGATAATGCAGTGTATTAATTGCTCTTTGTATCCCTTTAAGGAGATAACAAAACATACAGATTTTGAAACGTAGGGAGCTTACAATGTGATCATGTTGAGGAGGAGCATAAATCCCTGTGGTGACGGTTGTCCTTCGTCGAGTATCACTTGAAGGTGGGTTCGATATTTTAGTAAATCCTGTAGGAACAACCATTACAGGCATGCCCACAAGATTGCCCATGCAAACTCTCTCCCAGTCAGTTGCATTGCCAACAAACGCGTCCACCGTGAAACTCTCTCGTACTTCCCGAATTAATTTTCCTCGTGCTCTTTGTGCCTGTGGATAATAATTCATTGTTAATATCCAAGAAATAACTCGAAATAAATAAGAAAAATGGTCTACTTTATGTTGTCATTGACTCATACTAAACAAAGATTTCTGCAGTAGGTCATATTGTGGTCCTCATTCCATCACTTGTCGTTACTTAATATGAAATTTTGCCTTGATATGAGTTACTTGGGTTCTTATAATTTTTAAGGTTCATAAAATATATATATATTTTGGTTATATATGTGAAGACAGCCAAGGACAGCCAGACAATGATGAGATTACCACACTGATTTATTATTATTATTATTTTTTTTTATTATTTTTATTATTTTTATTATTTATTATTTATTATTATTTTTTCCTGTAATAGTTCATTAAATTCACATTTGAGTCTCACATGAAGTCCAACAACCAATTAATCCATACCCATCTGACCTCCAACAAACTTCAGTTATAGAAATACTATTTAATACTTATGTCTCTGGCTAATGTAGTGGGCGTGGTTTATTTTACGACTACAAATTCACATGAATTCTGCTGCTTTTACCAAATGGTGGACTGTGCACCAAAACAACAGGTAACCTAATCGGTCACACCAACGTGATCCAGCTTATATCTAGCCAACAAATTGTAGTATTACAACATTAATTCAACCAACTTAAGAAAAAGAGCAATGGCAATATGAACATGTTGATACTGCAATAATTATGAAAATATGTCAAGTTAAGAGTGTTCTATAAGTATCGTATAACTGTTTGTAAAAAATAAAATTACAGATGCGTATGTGTATCTGACATGTATTCAGAACTATAACTATCAAATGCAAATACGAATAAACAAAGTTTTTATTAGACTTGGATCAGAATCCAGAAACATTGAAGTTACCATGACACTTCACTATAAATGACTGCCTCACAAGTCAAAATCTAGGCGGGCAATGCGGACAAGTTTGTCCACTAACAATGCGCGGAATAGGACCCTACCTTCAAGACACTTGATGAAACGAGTTTCTAGACTCTAATTTGTTTCACATGTTAAGTCTTATCATTACTTGTTAAGAAATTCTGTTTCAGAATCCCAGATTCATCAGATAATCGACGTTGAATAATTTATCTACTATGCAAACAAGCACCATAATTCTGGACATGCAATTTTCATATAGGAACTCTCTAACCATAAAGAGATGGAGCCCATTGGCAATCTTAACCTCTGGTTGCATACAATTGATTATGCTAACCAAGCAATCATCAACTGCAGCTCCTTCTGTATTTACCAATGTTCACATACATCATCATCATCCTTGCCTTTATCCCATACAAACAGGGTTGGCCACATGGATTCTCTTTCTCCACTCTTTTCTATCATAAGCCATATGTCCTACCAGATTTAATTTTTTAAAATCATTCCTTATCACTTCATTCCAAGTCAATTTAGGTTGACCTCTGTCTCTTACCTTCTACGCAAATCAATCTTCCTCTCCTCACACGTGCATTTCGAAAGCCTAAATGCAGCCCCCTTCATGGCTTCTTTCAAGAAACCACCATCAATTAATCCTTTACTATATCAAAAAATAATTCCCATTTTGATACCAACTTGAATATCTCAACTTCAAGGGAGGATGAACAACAGTGTCTTCAACAACTAGACACTGTATATCACTATATCATCGAAGCCCTCAAAGGACAATCAATATATATCTTTGATGTGCCAAATGAGAAAAAACCAATATACCTAAATTAGCTTCACAATTTTAACTCCCACTGGCAGCTTCTTTATAGTGTGTACCACCCTTTCTAATATTCCAACCTATGATAATCCAAATTTGAATATGGAACTACTAGGACCACTTAGAAAATTTAAAATTTGAAAAAACTAAAAGAGAATTTAAGATTAAAAGGCTAAAATAATTAAACATAAAGCAATCCTCTAACAAATCCTATTCATAAGATGGGGCGAACTCTATAGCCACTCTTCCCACATCACAATATAAGCTCTTAATCAATGGTTTACTTTCTTCAACTCATCAGAGAACTCCCGACTTTGTGTGTTTCTTTTCTGTTTATCAAGATTTGCAAACCATTTTTACAATTGCAATCTCCCATTTGACCATTAGTAACAAGACTGAAAATACCTGAACATAGTCTACGGCTGGGATTATACGTGCACGGCGAAGTTCAAGAGGCCATTGATCTTGAGCTTCATAATCATCATCCTTCCTAGAGCGTTGCCATTCATCAAAGTGAGCTAGCATATCAACATCCATTGTGAAATTTAAGATACCTTGAACCGAGTCGATGGTGTAATTTAGTTTAAAAGGAACCATCTTGACACCCTTCGATTGAAGCACATGGACAACCTGGCATTATCATCACAAGGTTGTTATATTTTTGCATTATATAATCAGTTTTGTAGGTTATTTAAAACCATAATCTGGCTTAATCAAGGCCCGAGTCTTGCTAAGTTTTTGGAAATTAAACATAAAATTTAGACACTTTGTATGCTCATATACCTCCATCTCAGCGTCGTCAAGATATCCAACAGTTAGCTTTGTGATGTCAACTGAAAATGGGTCACCAAGGGAAATTTCTCTGGAAGAAAGGTCATCGGGATCTTTTCCCCGAATTGCGTCAAGAATGATTGTGCAATCTGCAGCACTTCTACAGAAAGGGCCAAGCTTATCCTGTTAAACAGGTACGATTTAAATTTCTGAGTTACTACAACTAAAAAGGAAAACTGTGACACGTAAGATAAAAATGTAGGTTATACCAAGCTCTCGGATATGCTCATCACCCCGGTTCGACCAACAGTACCGAAAGTTGGACGCAAAGCAGTCACGCCACAACGAGCAGCAGGGAAGGTCACGGAGCCAGCTGTTTCTGAACCAATGGCAAATGGAACCATACCTGTGATGAAGGAAATATTTTTGAGCAGAAACTTTGTGCATGTTCCATCTAGATTTGGTCAATAACCAATTCAACCTACTCTTATAATCATTGGAGTGATTAGGAAAAAAAGTCTTTTTTCTTTTAATTTTGTTCCTTCTACATCTTTTTAGAGGTAAATAAATGCCCACTATGATGTCAAAGCACTGTGACATGAAAGGAAAAAAATAAATAAATGAAAATGACATGAAAGGAAATAAGACAGTACATAAAACTCGAAAATACCTGCTGAGGTGCAGGCAGCGGGACCAGCTGATGAACCGGTCGAGAATTCCTCGATATTCCATGGGTTCCTCGTCCTACCCCCAAACCAGATGTCATCATATGCCAATGATCCTGAAACAAGCTTTGCAACAAGAACTGCCCCAGCAGACTTCAACCTGTATCGAGTTGTCACAAACTACACAAGCTCAATATCACTTACTTTCCAAAAGCAGTCTCCAGATTGCAAATTGATTAATACCTCTTATAAACCCAAGCTTCAAAGTTAAGAACTTGATCTTTGAATGTTCTTGAACCCCATGTTGTTTTGTATCCCGGAACTGCAATTATATCCTTCAACCCGTAAGGTATCCCATGGAGAGGACCTACAATGCAAGTTAATTTTTAGTTCTGAAATCAACCAAATAATAAACAAGAGAACAGTATAAAAGAAATTATATAAAGTGAGTCCTCTCTAAGGACAAATATTTTCCATGTAGCTATTTAGTATTGCCTAAAAATCATAACAATACCTACAAATGACAAAAAAGTGGACAATCTCTCAAAAAGGAATGCTCTGAAGTTAAAAATTATTCTTGTCTAAAAACTCAAAATAACTGATTGTCTTCGATGAAGTTCCTATATTAGAACAGTTGACATTCTAACTGGCTTTCCATTTGACATAATGACATTTGCTCAGTGATCGTTCACCAATATAACATTCAAGTGGCATCTAATACTACTACTAATTTTGTACTGACTTGGGAAAATCTACAAACATTAGTTAGTGTCCAAGTGTCGGATGTATCAAATCTCAAAACAGGACATAGGACACTGTTAAATATTTACATTATTTTATTTTCTAGAGTAAAATAGCATTTTATTGTAACTTAGTGTCCAAAATAAGCATTTAACTTGTGTTGAAGCAATAATAAAATAAATTTTAATTATTGGATATGCTTTTTAGGTGCATATCTAACAAAATGTTTTGGACACATATCCTATACCCCCTATTCCTAATGTCATGCATCCGACATACTTCATGTACTTTTGTAGAGTCCATATAACATAGCTTTCCACTATGCTTAAAAACAGAACTGCTCTGAAATTAAGATGATGGTAAACATCTTTACCTAAATATACTCCTTGAGCAAGTAATCGATCCGCCTCTTTTGCTTGCTTGTATGCTAGTTCTTCAGTATAAGTGACAACAGATTCAAGAACAGGATTGTATCTGTGGCGTTATTACAATGAATCGTTATAAATTTGAAAACTAGAAAGACATAAATTAATCTCCTAAGCACAGCTTCAATAAGTGATTATTTTGCACACTTTTTACCTCTTCAATCTGTTCAGAAAAATCCCAGTAAGTTCCTCTGATGTGATTTGTTTTGTCTTAATGAGTTGCCCCAACTCAAGAACCTGGTGACAACCCCCAAACTCATTTGTAATATATATATATATATATATATACGGTCTATTGCATGTGATTGAAATCAATCCAAATTTATTATAGCAGCATGAACTTACACTCATAAAGGCAATGTCCACTTCACTTTTCGGCCTCTGTACTCTAGAGAGAGAAGGATAACTGAACCGTTTTCTCTTGTGATGTGTTTCATCATTGCTCCACTCAGGGTTGAAAACCAAACAAGATGGATCGTGTAATCCTCCATTAACCAAAGCAACTAACTTCCGATTGGCTGTGATTATAGGAATATTGAGCTCTTTTGCAGCCTTCTCAATCTCCATTATCTAATGTAATCGAACAAAATAAACCCCCAAAATCATTTGAGTTAAACCATAGTTTTGATGGGATGATTCAGAGCACGTTAAATAATAAGAAGTTTCCTAACTCCTCAACTAGTCAAGTGAAGTAAATTACCTTACTATCATTGAAGAAGTTCGCGTCAAGTAACTTAAACGCGCTTTTAAGTAGTGAAACATGACACTTCTTTTCCGAGCATTCACTGTTGTTCTTAGATTCGAACTTCCCACTGTCCTGATCAAAGAATGCAAGTGGTCAGTTGAAAAGTTTGTGATACCAAAGAAATGGGCTAGCTTTACTCTATCCTGGTTTTCAATGGATTTTACCTGGACGCAATGGTCCGGGAATGAACTGAAACTCTCTTAGACAACATTTTTCATATATATATATATATATTTTTAGTTGGTACTTACACACACATGCCTCCACTAAGGCTTGAACCCCCAATCTTCGGTAAAGGCCTGATACTGCTAGACCACTGACCCGTTGACATTTTCAGATTTTTTTATATGCACTCACCTGTTTTAGAAATGTTAGGTACTTATAACGAAATTTTCCAATGTATGAAATGAAACTAATGAGGGCCAAAAGTTTAATATTGGAGGTGCATTATTGAGGGCATGTTGTGAATAGGCAGCTTCGATATTTTTTATTCTTTTGAACTTAACAACCATTATCCCAATGCAGATAATTGTAGAAACACTGTCTCAAATTCATAACCATGCCATGAAAATCTATCTGGACTTTCAGAATCTCTACAAAAGTAACTATGAAAACGTACAAACACAACCAATGGGCATTAGCCCAGATGATATAATTTCTCCTCCCCAGAGGGGTGGTCGAGTGTATGAGCCTTACTAGGGCAATATTGTGGGTGTGTGAGCGTCTGTTTGAACTTCGGAAAAGAAAATAAACACACACACAACCAATGGGCACTAGCCCAGATGGTATAATATCTCCTTTCCAAAGGGGAGGTCGAGTGTTTGAGCCCTACTAGGGCAATTTTGTGGGTGCGTGAGTGTTTATTTGAACTTTGGAAAAGAAAAAACACACACACACCCACTCACTAAGATGAAACCGGTTAACATTTGAATAAATATATTACTTAATTAGAATAACATTTCATACACACATATTTACTTGTGTCAAATTATTTGTGGGGTTCTAACATTGTAAGCCAGAGTTTCCAACTTCTATTTGAGACAATTTACAGGAATGCACAAAATTATAGAAAGAGTATATAAATGAATAAGACATTAAAACACACACACAAAGGGTAAGAGAAGTTTACTACCAATTAACATAGATTCCAAAGAAAAAAACTTTATTTCATGCATTTTATAATATTTCAGAAAAATCAGAACAATAAAGCAAGAATGGGAAATCCCAGATGTGATATATATGAATACACTGCCACAAGTGTTTGGCATATAAAATTGAATCAAAGTTGCAAATTTCCTTGGACTATATTCATTAGTATACTTCTAGTTTTGACAGGAAATCAGAAATTTCAATTTTATTTTTTTTATTTTTTATTTTTCCAATTTTAAAAACTCTGCAGTAATGTGTATAGAACCTCAATTTTACAATGACAAAAAGGAGTAAGATATGGAATGGGTCAATATTTGAAAAACGAGATAGTAAGTTAATTAGAACAACATTTCACACGCACACACATTTGGGTCGAAATGTAAATGGGGTTTCGACAATGTGTAAGCCAGACTTTTCAACTTGCCACTTAGTCAATTGACACCATTAGACAAAATTATAACGAAGACAAACCCCCCAAAAAAAAAAAAAAAATTGAATAAGATATGAGAAGGAAAGATAAAATCATAAAAAATAATCAAGAAAAAACAGAATTTCATCTAAGAATTACATCCAGGAATGAATGTACATGTGTGAAATTAGAGAGAGATACAATATGCGCATATATATAGAGAGAGAGAGAGCACCATATTTTTGATAAGACGGTGAGAGGGTGGTGAGGTTGGGAAAGTGGTGGTTTGAGCAATGGTAGACGGCAGGAGTGCAGAGATGGTGGTGATGAATAGGCTCACACATAGCAACAAACGTGTCCATGGAGGTGGCTCTGGTGGAGGACACATGTTCAGCCACTTGTTACCACGTTGCACAAGTTCTCTTCTGCCGCCCTGCAAGACTCAGTTACCGTGTGACTGCGTGTGTCCAACAATGACTCAAAATTGTACTAATATAAGGGTATATATATATATATATGTATATATAACTGTATTTGTGTGTATTATATAGAGAGAGAGTTTTGTTGTGTTGTGTCCAGTATTGGAAGACTTTTGATTTGAGTTTTGACTATGATATTGGGCCGGCCAGGACAATAGATAATAGGATTAAATTTCACCTATACTCCTAACCTTTGCTAATATTTCCACTTATACCTCTCTACTTTTCATAATTTCACCTATAACCCTGTCAATAACCATCTTACTAACAATTATGTATGATACCTCTCATTCACACAATCCTTCTCAACGGCTTTGGCTCAAATTCTAATTATTTATCATTTAATTTTATCGCTTTCACACTCTACTTTCGAAGAATTTGTTATGCTTCTGTTTTCGCTTTATGTGACTTATCTCTTTTTTTTAAAAAAAAATTATATGATTTTATTGTTTTGCCCACAAATTATATATTAAAATTTATAATTCAAATAAAAAGACTTAAACACCCTCTATTTTTCTCTCTCTACACATATACACGATGATGGAATGTTGAAACCCCACATACACTACCCGGCTACTGTTCACCTAGAAAAAAACTGAGGCTACCTTCTCTCTCTCTCTCTCTCTCTCTCTCTTCCTTTTTTTGGCCGGCGGCATCTTATGCTGAGGGCGAAGAATCTATGCCATCGGTAGAAGACACGAACAGCAACCACGGAAAAAGATTAGAAAGCTCGGTCAGGATATGGAAAATGATATTTTGACCGCGCAATTAATAAGTAGGACCACTATATTGACTGGCATGTGACAACTCTTTTTCTAAAATTTGAGTTGAAATTCTCAACGAACAATGAACCTTAATTCTAAAATGACACTAAATATATATATGTATCAGTGTGTGATGGAATGAAAAACCTCAGTCACGTGTAATTCTCAATTTTAGGATGACTGACCCTTTTAATCCGGTTCATATAATGTCTTTTTTGGGAGTCAAAGGAAATGCATCTCAGGTACATCAATTAGTAGGTATGAGGGGATTATCTCGAACCTATGAATGAGGATATTTCCGAAACTCACAAAGAAAAAAGGAAGTGAGTTAGACAAAAAGAAAAGTAACTTGGACAAAAAAAGAAGTGACTTGACCATATCTCAATGGATTGACGTAATTTTTCTACCGCGTGTACATTCCCATAATGATGGTGTTTTTCCAAAATCAAA
>JAOTQH010273749.1:0-10556 GCA_025631255.1 Cornus kousa
ATTTGTTAAAGATGTCCAAACATATTATAGCATGTCACTAGTTCACTTGTATACATTTTTTTTTTTTTTTTTTGTTCTTTTTTGGCTTTCAATTCTTTATCAATCATAAGACTTCACCGTTGATAAATAATAATAGGACAAAACAAAACAAAACAAAAAAAAAAAATTGCATCAATAGAAGATGAAAATTTTGAACAACTGATGCTTTAAAGCAACTCCTCTTGTCTGAGCTTTTATTTTCCAGACATATATCGGCCATTGACAGGCTAACTCTGCCTCAGATAAGAATATTTCAGGCAATCAAAGGGTCTAAAATTGTTCCAACTTCGAATGACCCATTAAGTGATGACAATTTGCCCAAGTCCAAACGATTTGCTGGGGTACCTCAGTTCCATCTCGAATTAATGACTGTCTTTGTGGGTTTGAACTTGTTTGCTTGCTCTGTTTTGGGCAGTCTCTTAATCTTGTTATTATTTGGGGTAAATTTATTAATCTCGTTTCATCTATGAAGGTGGTAAATATGTATACATATGAAGTGTTTCTCCCAAGTACCTGAATTTAAATAGTAAAATTGAACCCAAACAAAAAATATATAGTAAATCTTTTAATAAATGAATCTCACAAATCAAATAAAAATTGGTGACGGATATTTTTCAATTCACAAAATACATGTATTTAAATGAACTCAAAGTCAATTTCACAATGTCCATGACAAAAAGAAAAAGAAAAATCAAACTACATTGCTCACAAAAATGTTCATATAAAATGTACATTGGTCAATTTCATGGTGTATGATTATAATTATTATTTTTTTAGTTATTAAAATACAAAATATATAAAAAATATTTATTGTGACATGAATGTTTCCTATACGAAATAAGAAAATAATATATTCATATATATAAGTATGATCCAATACATCTAATCCTCTTGAACTCCGTAATGACTTGAGTACGGTGATCTAGGTTTTATGCAAGCCCATGCTCACTTGGCCTAAATCAATTTTCTTTTATTTATTTATTTTTTTCTCTTTTTATTTATTTTTTTTATTTTTTATTTTTTTGGGGGGAATTACCCTGCATGTCCAATCAGGTGTCATTTAACGTATCTTTCTACAATTTAGGCTGTGGCAACGGGAAGGAGAGGGGGGAAAGAATTTGCAATTCCGACCTTCCATTCCTTCCTTCCCTCCCCCCTCTCTCTCCTCTCCTCTCCTCTCCTCTCCTCTCTGCAATGAGGAAAGGAAATAATTTCTATCAGAAAACTCAACATTGATCTTTTTTTGACCTTTACACCGTGGAAACGGGAAGAAGCAGGGGCAAAAGAATTCATTGGCAATTCCTTCCTCTGTTTCATCAATGCAATGAGGAAGGAAAATAATAGACGTATGGGTTAGGCAATGTCGACGGAAATGCAAAACCCATCAAGCCCTAGCCTCAATAACCCCAATTCCAATTCTAACTCCTCTCAACACGCTTCCAATTACCCATCACCAACTACAGCTACCGCACCCCCATTCCCAATTCACCATGCCGCCATCTTCAAAGGGTCCCAACACCGGAGAACTCACTCCGACCTCGATTACCGGATTCCCGACGACAACATGGGTTTTTCCGACCGACCCTACAATGGGTCTTCCTCGGCCAGCGTGGAGGAGGCCGGGTCCGTGGACGAGCTGTTTGCCACGTATATAGATGTCGAGAAGCTTGGGGAAACCGAAGGGAGCGGCAGCGGGAATTCGGTCGAACAGAATGGCGGCGGCGGTGGTGAGGGAGAGAAGAATATGAGGAGTAGGAACATGAAGCATAGCAATTCAGTGGATGGGTTGTCGAAAAGAGGACACAGTGCGTTTGGTGAAATAAGGGAGTCCAGGAAAGCAATTCCACCAGAGCAATTGGCTCAGCTTTGGTCAGTCGATCCTAAGCGAGCTAAGAGGTGGGATTTTTTTTTTTTTTTTTTTTGGCTTTTTGAGTTTTCATTTGGTTTGAGATTTTTGTGGAATTAACAATATTATTAACAATGGTAATGTTTAAATTACATGTAACCAGACCAAAAAAAACAAAAACAACATTAAATTTCAAATGTAGCTTTACTTTCTATTTACTAAAAAAAAAAAAAAGGGCAAAGAAATGAATCCCTCTGTCCTCAATCTTGTATAATTATATATAACTATCCGAATCATGGTATTCTTTGATGATGATAAAGAAGCACCTGGATTAGATAAGCCAAAAAAAAAAAAATCCCTATTTTTGGGTCATATTGACATGGGTTATACAATTTAAGGTCAATTTGTAATTTACACTCTTATTCAATATTTTCTTTTATTATCTAGTATTATAATATTGTTGCTAGATATAACTTAATTAATATGGCTCTGAGTGACTTTTTTTTAAGAAGAGAATGAGATATAATAAACGGAAATTGTGTTGAATGTGCTCCCAAATCTTGTCTATGCAAGACAAACTTCACTTTGTGAAATTTGATGGAAGTTATAATCTTATGACTTGTATTAGCTAGGAATAACGTTTCTGTTTTAAATCAGGTCCAACTGTCCAAGTAGTTTCTACTACCATTGTCTACCTCTAAAACTAGCATACACAAGTTATAGGATATTTAAGTATATGTTGAATGGGAGTAAATTCTTTATATACAAGCTTATGTATTGATCTTTGTTGAAGGTGGTTCGTGAGTAGGATAGAAAGATCGTTCCACGTAGGTCAAGGGATCTGAGATCAGTATCTAAGTGGAAATCCAAGCAACACAAAGGATTCTTTGAGTACAAAGATTAAGAAAGGGAAGGCTAACCTCGGTACTGCATGAGCTCGAGCTTGTCAGTAAATAGTTGTTAATGTGGTAGTTGATGTCTTAACACCCTTATTTATAGTGTTTACCGCCTCGGTCAATATTTTTTAGTCCTTCGGGTGAGCTTGCTCTTACCCAAGGGTTTGAGGGTTTCTTCTTCTGCTAGACAAGACATTGACGGATGAGAGGTAATGCCTTGCCCCCCGGTCAGAAGGGGGTAATGGCACTCCTTAATTAATACGGGTCTTATCAGATGTCTTTCGCAATTAATGGGCTCTCTATCTTCCCTTGATCGAGCTCGAGTACCGAGTATCCTTTCCCCCTTGTGTTGGCCTCGGGTTGAGGTGATACTTTGGATCTCAGCCACCTATCCACATGTCCTCAGATTCCCGAACTTCAGAGGGAAAAGGCCCCTCTTCGAGGTCCTGCCTTCACGACCTCGCAGAGCCTTATCCCAATTTCATCTCAAGGTCCCCCCTATCTCAAGGGAGGAGGAGGAGCCCATCCGACTGGAGCGGGGCACGCCCACAGTAGAGGAAGGGTAGCGACCCTTCCTCGGTCAGTGAGTTCAGTTATTGGATAGGTAACTCGAGAATATCTATCCCAAGGTGGACACGCCAGGTAAGCGCTGGCCAGTTGTGCCCATTTTGCAGAGGTGGTGCCACTTAGGCAGCTGCCATGGCACGATCATCAACATTTTGCCCCCTGCTCGAGGTTGCCAAAGGGGAGCTCGAGCAAACTGCTAGCTCGGTCCAATTTTTTTATCATCCCATTTTTTTTCTAACTTAAGGGTCACGTATTTCAATATCGAAGAGTCACATCGTTTCAAGAGTATCATGCATTTTTGGAGTTTCTGCTCATGTATTGGTGTGTGAAATTCAGAATTTTGGCAAATCGACAGTCTGCTGCCCGCTCAAAAGAGAGGAAGGCTCGTTATATAGTAGAACTTGAGAGAAAAGTTCAGACCCTTCAAGAAGAAGCCACCACACTTTCGGCACAACTCACATTATTCCAGGTATGTCTTGACAGATAAAGTTTGTAATATGTTTTGTCCAAATTTGGTTTATTACATTAAGAAAATTGCAGTTTATTCTGAATTCCTAAAACTTTATTTTACCTTAATTGTGACTTACATACACACTCTACTCTCCACCTGTTGATACATTCTTGCTTTCTCATTTAGAGAGACACGGCTGGTCTGACTACTGAAAACACAGAACTTAAGCTTCGGTTACAAGCCATGGAGCATCAAGCTCGATTCCGTGATGGTAAGTTTCATGCAAGCTTCAGTGCTATTTTGAAGATTCCAAAAAGTAAAAAACAGTTGCTTCCAATCCTATTGAATTTTTCTTGAATGCGTATGTGTTGTGCTGCGAGGGGCATTTCCTTTTATATGGAAAGTTAGTAACATTTTATTATGTTCTTGCCAGTGGTGAAGATAAGTATTTCTTCCATTGTGTGTGTATGTACGTATGTGATTAATGTTATGTTTATTTTATTATTACTTCCATTGTTACTTAAGCGGATCTAGAACTGCTGTTATGACTATAAAAAGTGACATTCTAATTTGATTTTTTTTTTATTTAATTTAGTGATTACATTGAGGTTTACCTTCTGGTCTTGCACAATAAACTTATATATTAGTGGTGGACTGTCATCAGTTCTCTTTTACAGCGGTAGATATTTGAATGTCTAATATATGTTTCATGCAGTTTTATCCCGCAATCTGTTTTTTGGACAAACTTCATGAACATATGGATGTTACATTTTTTAAATAAATTTTTTGGTTCATTTTAATTGATTTTACTGAGAAATCTTGATTATTATGATGAATTGTTATGCACACAGCTCTGAATGAAGCACTGAAGCAAGAAGTTGAACGGCTGAAGATGGCTACTGGGGAATTAGTAGCTCCCTCAGAATCATTGAACTTGGGGATGCACATGCAGTACAGCCCCTCAGCCTCACCATCAACCCTTTTCTCACTTCCACAGCAACCAGCACCTGTTCTTCCCCAGTTGCTGCCATTTCATAGTGACCAGCAGCACGTCATGCTACCTCGCCACCTGCATCCAGAGAATTCCCACACCCTCGAAATTTTGCAGAACGATCCTCTCATCTGCTTGCAGGGGCTAGATATCAGTAACAGAGGATCACAATTCGCGGAGACTGAAGCTTCTTCACTTTCTGCTAGTGAAAGTAGCTCCACCACATAGTAAAAAGCCAACAATTGGTCGAGGAGGTGCCTTCACAATAAAACTGTCTATAGACTTGCATCAATACAAATAGAGAAGGTACAGTTCTTTTGTATCATTTTTTTTTTTTTTTTTTTTTTTTGTTGTTGTTTTGGGGGTCGCGTTTATATCTTGCTGGGATCAATTCTTAATTCTTCTA
Source organism: Cornus kousa (assembly GCA_025631255.1). NCBI lineage: Eukaryota > Viridiplantae > Streptophyta > Magnoliopsida > Cornales > Cornaceae > Cornus > Cornus kousa. Next base: position 5,197 of record JAOTQH010273749.1, read on the forward strand.
TTCTTAGGGTTTTTCACAAGAAAGGAAGCTTCCTCAAGTTTTATTCACGGCGCTCACCACTATTCTTCCTATTCGACATGGAATTTTGTTGAATTTTGTTTTTTTTCTGGAACCGATAATGTGGGTTAGCATAAGTCGTTTACATGATGCCAACCCCAACATATCTTGTTGAAGTGTGTAAACTTCATGTAATTACCGTTGTTCTTTTGTGATGGTTGTTGAAGTGTGTGTTGAACCATGATAGATCATTCCAACAATGATGATGTATGTTTCATTCATTGTTTCCACATTGCGGAAATTCCCTTTTAGATTTGAATTTAAAGTATTATCAACTGGTTTTTAACTCGTGCAACCATCCGTGGATCTAAACCATGAAACTCTTCTGATGCAAACCTGTTTATAATCCACAATGTACTTTATGCTTCACACGCACACTCTACTATGTAATGATTGAACCGTTCAAAATTTTAAGAAAAACAAGATGGAGCTTCTTCTTCAATTGTTCAAATTAGAGTTAATGGTTTATTTGTACTTCAATAATCATCTGGACACAGTGGGGCAACTGCAGAACTTTTAATTTTTTTTTAATTTTATATGGAAAGATTTTTATATTTGTATAATTACCCCCTCTAAAATTTGAAGCTGCACATATATATACTATCTATATATATATATAACCAAAGATTTTAGAATTTTTTTTTATTTATTGTCCAAATCAATGAAATTACGATTGATTAATTATCTGGTTATAACTTATAATGTTAGTTATCTTTATATCTTGCTTTTTATTATTATTATTTTTTTAATATGAATGAATTTTTATGAACTTATAAGGTTAATTATCTTTATATCTTGCTTTTTATTTTATTTTTTTATTTTTAATATGAATAAATTTTTAAGTCAAACATAGTAGTTATTAAGAGAATAGTTGTAAATGTACTTAATAGAAATATTATGAATCAATGTTTTAATTTTTACATATATTATTTTGATTCAAATTATATATATTGCTATTAAACCACATTAAGGAATTTCTGGCTACACCACTGATAACCACCATATCATTACAGTGCATCAAAACAAGCCACAAGAGAAGTAGAAGCATGCAGCAAGAAGAACAGGAACTGGATGAGACACGTCGACTGAAATATATAAAAGGTCTAGTGACATAATAGCTACCTTTGATTAAGATATTTTCATTGAAAGATTTAATTTTTACTGTCCCAAATTACTTTTTCGTTACTTTTATCTCACATACATCTTATTTATTATTTTTAATTTACCGGTTGATTGTTGGATTTCAGTATTCAATCTCTCCGCCCTAGGGATATTGGGAAGTATGGAGTAGGGGAAAGCTTCCTAGACGGGATTTTGCTAAACACTACCCAGTACTTGCTGAAAAAGAAGTGCTAGCCATAGTATCATCCTTATGAATTGTAATATCACTTTTTTTTTCTAAATACATGTGAATATTCTGTCACCCCATTATTAATAGACAGATAAAAGAAAACAAACGTTTTTTTGGAAAGTATGTATATCTATACACGTTCCATAATCAAGAGTTGGGATCAAATTTGAAGATTTATGTTTTTAGAATTCTCCACCTAAATATATTCAAATCTACAAACTCCCTATACCGGCCTCTAAGGCCAATAATTAATGTTATTATTAGATTATAACAGTATTAATGGAGAAAGTGATTGCAATAAAAATTTAAAAGAATGTTTACCTATATATATAGGTATAGTCTTCCATAATCAAGTGTTGGGATCAAAGTTTAAAATTTATTTTTTTAGAATTCTCCATCTAAATGGATTCAAATATACAAACTCTTACTCTTCTATATTTTTTTGCAATTTATCATTTTTTACAAACCCTGTAATGTTCTAGAATTATTTATATCTCTGTTGGAAATATATATGGAATAAGTGAAATTTAAAATAAAAAGTATTGAAATGAAATTATACGTGTCATCGAATTTTTAAAAGTCAAGTATTTTAACTCTTATCTTCTTTTCTTTTCTTTTATTTTTTTGATAAGGTAAGCTTTATTATGATAAGTATAGTAAATTGTTTGTTAATCAAACTAATCTCAAGTGGTAAGTGGAAAAGCTTCTTGACCTAGCTACTTTATAACCACTGCCTAGTGTGGCTAACCGCTTCTGTCCGTTGTAGGGGTGTCAATTTTTATCGCCCGGTCGAGGCCCAGCCCGTTTCGCTCGTTAATAACGAATATGGAAACACTTTTTATACCGTTGCGATGGATATGGATACAAATTTTGTAACCATTACGGGTCATGGGACGGGTAAGGATTCAGTATACATATCCGTCCTGTCCCGCCCCGCTAAGCATATAACTAGATTTAATATATATATAATATTAATAATTTATTTGGGATGTAAACTTTATATTAAATTTACTTTTGTTTTGGTTATGGTGGAAGTTGAAGCTTAGAACTTCTTATGATTTGGTTGTATTAAACCCTTATTTTTGTTGATTATATTCTCTGAATTATGTTATGTGCATATTATTTATTTATTTTTTTTTTGTTGGGATTCATAATTTCATTTATGTTGTGTCATTACCAGTCTTTCCACATTTAAATAGCAACAGCTTACGTCCCAAAAAGTGAGAAAAAAATTTGTTAGCGGGGCGGACACGGGACACAATATTTTCCAACGGGGCGACGCTGGACATGAAAATCCAACTCGTTGCGGGTCGCGGGGCGAGCATGGACTTGACAAAAATTAAATGGGGAAGGGCCGGATTTAGAAAAACCCGCTCCAAATCCGCCCGTTACCATCCCTGACTCCGTCTCAAGTCACAAGTGTGAAAATAGGTAATGCTGCTTATTTCCAAAGTCATCCTGTCAAAGCAGCCCAGACCCACTACTATTTGGTTCCCTAAGGTTCGATTTTAACCAATGAATTGAGATGTACTAAATAATTCATTTAAATTTTCAAAAATATCAAAAAATTATCTCAATGTGCAGATAATAACCTATTTAAAAGTGTGCTAATAACCCCCTATTCTTTGAACATTGCAAAAAATACCCGTTAAAACACAAATCTAATATAAAATAATGTCACAATGCTCATTTTGCCCTTTTACTCTCTCGAAAATGTCTGAAATGATATGTATGCTAATAATCCCATAGTAGATGGTTGTTATGTGCACATTAATAATCTCAGTGATTTAATTCATTAAGCCTAGACTTCTTAACCTTAATTTAAAAAGTTTTGTGGCTATGTTTTCCATTTTTTTTTGGGTATTTACATGAACATAAGGGTAGATTTGATAGAAACCCTTTTATGGGAGAAATATTGTTCCTTGTATGTACAGAAAGCAAAGAAGCAAAAATCAACTCAACAAGACAAGAAGAGACTATAAAAATCCACTTTCGGCAACACCAAATGAAACGGACAAAAGAATAATTCCTTAAAACACATCAGTGCCAATTTTAAGGTCCATTTCATCTTTTTTATGAGTCATGGAAAGGAATATACAATACAATGACAATTACAAAGTATGATCTTCACTAATTAATTATTCTTTTTTTATTTTATTTTTTTTCTAGAGAAGGATTCAAACTAGTTTTTGGCCCCTTTTGTTGGATTGAGTATATAGGTTTGTTGCAATTTCCTAGTAATTCATTCAATTTCTTTTGAATCCTTGTAATTCATTGAGCTTGTAAGCTTTTTGAGGCTGTTTTGAGCACCAATGGAGGTTTGAGGTGAGGTAGGGGATGAAATTTTTTTAAAAAGGAACAAAAATGGAGCAAAAGAAAGAGAGAGAAGGGTCGCCGCCTGACCATAGTCAAATAGCGGCGACCCCGCCTGACCAAAGGCCGGTAACCATGGTCACTGTTTCCGGCAACTGTGGGTCGCCGGACCTCCATGCTCAAAAGCTCTCTGTTTTGTGCCGCACTAGACCAGCGCTCATGTTAAAATATTATTTTGAAAAAAAAAAAAAAAAAAAGTTAAAACAATATTGTCCTTTTTGGTCATTTCACAAAATAATTCTTTAAAAAATACTACTGATATGCAAAAGGATAATTTGGATAGAACTTGAATACTTTCTCCACTTGTGGGGTACGAGACGCACTTTGCCCTAAATAATATGAAGAACTCAGGACCCTTCTAATGAGGGAGCTCTAGTGAGAGCATTCCTCTAATTAGTGCTTTTTTTTCCCCATAGTATGTTAATTTAAAAGAGAGTTCATCGGTCACGAGGTAGAAAATCATTTAGGTTGTACACATAAAGAGGAGACAAAATACAAAAGTTCTGAACTGGTCAAGACATTGAGATCTATACAACTTCTTGATACATAATGAGTTGCGGGATAAAGAGGATATATTGAAAAACAGACCCTATACACAAAAATATACAAAACATATAAAAAGCTGCAGACCATGATTAGAAGAGTCAATACCAGTCATGTTTCTCCATTTCTCTTTCAAATCAACCTGAACAAAATAACTTCTCATATTAGCATACGGGGAAAAAATGATTTATTGAAGCAACCCATGCAAAATTTTTACCTCAGTTCGCTCTTCAAATAAGTCAACATAGGAATTTAGCATATACAAAAAGATACAAAACGCTAGAGACTATGATTAGAAGAGTCAATAACGAGTCATGTTCCTCCACTTGTCTTTCAAATCAACCTGAACAAAATAACCTCTCATATTAGTACAAAAAAAAAACAAATGTTGAAGCAAATATATGGATTTCAATACCAAAAAAAAAAAAAATTACAAATGTTAGAAACAGGGAATTCTATACCGCTGTCCTCTCTTCAAATTCGTCCGGATAGGATTTTAAGATGATCGCCCAGTTTCCTACACCATACCTTCAAAAACAACATATACTCAAATGAGTGTCAAAATTAACATACTCAAAAAAAAAAAAAAAATGCCAACAATACTAGAATTTTTTTACAAAAGTAAGTCGCATACTTTGCCACACCAGTCCTCAATGTGTCTTCTTCTACTAGACTCCATTTCTTAGCTTTTCTCCTCTTCAATAATTTTGTCATTTCATACTTCTTCAAAGGAGAAACAATCCTTCTCTTTGGGCTGGGTAAGTGAACTCTATTCTGACCATCAGATGACCCTTCAGATAAATTGTCAATACAATCATCCCACTGCAAAAATAAATAAATTGTGTTTTAATATATATTTATTTCCAATATTATATAAATTAACACAACCGATGTTATGCAACCTTTTTAAGGAGATAATATGCCCAGCAATCGCTACATCCTTGAAATGCCGATCCAACAAAATTCCCAGCCATGAAAGAGCAACACAACTATTTTCTATTTCTATTTCTATTTCTCTTTTTTTTTTTTTTTTTTT
>JAOTQH010273760.1:0-10554 GCA_025631255.1 Cornus kousa
CAGGTATCGGACGGTTCCAGTCTCAGGCTTGACTTTGCTAGCAGAGACTCTCTTTCATCCACCACAGCGTAGGATCTTATTCCAGTGCTTTAGTTTTGGTTTTACTTCAGTTTTCAGTTTGAGTTAGACTTTTGGATAGGGGTCCACTATTGGGATTCCCGAGTTGTAACTTGAAGTCATTTGGAGGATTGAAGTTTTAATATTCTGATTTATGTGGAGGATTTTATAATTATTATTACTTCAGTTTTTTTTCTATCTTAATATTTCATTTTTTTTTTCTATTCTGTGCTTGTTTTGAAACACTTTAATTGCTTGGTATCCCTCGGGTTTGGGCCTGGGCCTGATCAACCCGTGTCCCGGATCCGAGGGGTATCACAATTGTGATAAAAAATAGTCTTGATTTTGATATTGTTTTGGGAGTTTGAAATACACCTACCAATAATTGAATTCATATTGTAAAGTTCAATTAAAAATTATATTTTTATCTTTTTACCTTGTGTCAATTTTATATTGATGGATATTTTTAAATTTATAATTATTTAATTACTTTGATATTAATTTTAAATTAGATTTTACTCATGTGCAACGCACATACAGTTTTACTAGTGTATATATATATATATATATATGCGTAAATTGCAGTGATACCCCTAGTTTGCCTAAAAGATATGTAGATACAACTTTGGAAGTGTGTAATCCACGTGCCCTCTTAGCTTTGCAAATTTAAATAACGACACCTCATTTTATAAATAAAAAGCCAAACACAGGCTTATATATGCCCTGCAATATATGTTCATCCTTACATAAAATGACCAAACTACCTTCTTATCTCATCTCTCTTTCAATCCTCATGGCCACATAAAAGCTAAACATAGCTTTTCTCTCTCTCTATTTTAACCGGCTCATCTCATCTCTCTCATGGCTCGACGTCGTCTGATGGGAGAGTAGTGGTACCGCCAAGCCTGTAGGTGAAGATGTGGTGGTTGGGTGGTGGCGGCGATGGTGAGTGATTTGCTGGCTGACGTCTCTAACGGCGAGCTGTCTTAGGCAATCGCCGATTAGCTCCCTATCTGAGGCGTCAACGCATCGAGGACATCTCGATCTCCATTGTCATCGAAGAGAAGAAGTCGTTGCCATTGGATGAGTCTCGGAGGTTGTTTCAACGGCTATGGACTGACGAAGATGAGATTGAGCTGTTGCAAAGGTTTCTTGATCACAATACGATTCACAATCCTCATCACCAGAACTGTAAAATAGCAAATCGTCACGGGAATTGTGACTGATTCACAGTCCTCATCACCGGTTCGAAGAAGGTTGAGTCATCGTTGTATTTTACAAAGGGAGCAAGATGTCACGTCCCGCCTATAGAGGTTACGCCACGCAGGCGACACGCAGGCGCTGAGTAGGACGCTGCATGGCGATTGCATAGCATGGGAGTTTCTAGAGTCTTCCGGAGTAGTCTAGAGTTGTGTAAAAGATTTTAGATATGTGTAGAAGTGTGTGAAAGTATCTAGAGTTCTCTAGAATTGTGTGGAGTAGTATGGAGAGTACTAAAATGTTCTAGTATGTTGTAAATATATATGGAGGTGTGTACAGGTGGAAGAAGATTCTAGAGAATCAATCTCCACCATTGGTTAAAATGCATCCTAGCCATCCATTAGGGATGGGGATGCCTATAAATAGGAGTAGGACTTCATTTTGTAACCAACAAGTCCTAGAAGTGAGCTTGAGAGCCTTGTAGAGAGTTTGAGAGCTAGCCTTGTACAAAGCATTCTTTGAAGTAATAGAAGTGTTCTTTCCTTGCCAACTTAAGTGCTTTAGTGTGTGTGAGTGTGCAAGCCAAGCGAGGAGAGGGCGAGGGCCACCACAACACTAGTAAGCGCACGAGGGAAGTGCGTTGGCTAAGGTGTGTAAGGGAGTTAGGCTGACCAAGTACTTGCGAGAGTAGAAGCAACGTCTTGGTTCCGCACGGGAGTAGCTAGAGTGGTGCTGAAACTTTAAGCCCGTGACAGTTGGTATCAGAGCAAGTTCGTGAAGGGAGCTTTGTTGGAGTAGACATGTCTAGCGGAGGAGACCACCAAGTTCACGTCTTGGAGCAGAGCTTGGAGGAGAAGCTTGCTACACACTTGGTCTACATGGAGACCAAGTTCAACAGGCTCGAGAAAAAAATGGCAGAGCTCTACGAGCTGATTGACGGCATCGCCAACAAGGCACGAGAGAAGGAAAGGGACTTGCATGATCGGGTAGACGACTTCCGCATAGAGATTGTTAAGTGCAAGAATGAGTTCTCCCAGGCGTGCGAGGTCGTGGTGAAGCCAAGGAAGAAGAAGGCGCCGAAGCCCAAGGTGTATGATGGGGCAAGGAATGCCCGCCAGATTGACAACTTCTTCTAGCACATAGAAAGGTACTTCAAGTGTATGGAGATCGAGGACGATGAGGAGAAGGTGCAGACAGGCACAATATACCTCATAGACATTGCCGCTCTATGGTGGAGGCAACGCTTCACCGGTAGGGGCGCAAGAGCAGTTGACACATGAGAGGAGTTCAAGAGGCAGTTCTACCCCGAGTGCGTCGAGGACCTCGCCATCATCAACCTAAGGCGCCTGAAGCAGAAGGGCAGCATAAGGGAGTATGTAAAGGAGTACTCCAACTTGATGCTGGAGATCCTAGAGATGCCGGATCGGCAACGTGTATGCTTGTTCATAGATGGGCTGTAGTCTTGGGTAGCCACGGAGCTGATCAGGAGGGAGCCTAGAGACTTGGCCATCCGCAATGGTTATAGCAGAGCGCCTTGAAGACTTTAGGCACGATGACAAGAGGGCCACGTCTCCTAGGAGGGACCACGGCAAAGGTGGGGGAAACCGGCGCTTCAAGAAAGGGGGCTCGCCTAAGTCCAACAATGATGAGCACAGCGATGAGGAGAGACACCCATGCCATGACAAGGGTAAAGACCATGGAGAGAGGTTTAAGGCCAATGGCAAAAGGGAGCGCCGCGACAAGGGCAAGTGGGAGCCGAAGTGCTACTTGTGCGATGGGCGCACATATTGCGACACTGCCCCAATAAGAAGACCATGAGCGCCTTTGTGAAGGATAAGGGCAAGGGCAAGATAAACGATGCGGGGCAGCGACGAAGACAGGTGTATGGGGGCTATACAGATGCTGAGTAGCATGGCATATGACACCAAGAAGAAGGGTAAGGCGAAGAAGGTAGCCGGGGTGCGCTATGTGGATGCGCAGGTTGGTGGCAAAGCCGTGCAAATGTTAGTGGACACGAGCGCCACACACAACTTCATTACCCCGAAGGAGGCGCAGCGACTTGGCTTGAAGATGCGCAAGATGGAGGGTTGGATCAAGACCGTCAACTCCTAAGAGGCACGCGTGAGTAGAGTATGCAAGGAGGTGGAGTTATGCATGCAAGGGTGGGATGACAGGGCCGACTTCTAGGTTGCGGAGATAGACGACCACAATATGATGCTGGGGCTGGAGTTCATGGATAGGAACAACGCTGCACCACTACCATGCCTTGGTGCGTTGATGATACGTGGAGGCGAGGAAGGCAAAGCCGCATGCATAGTACTGCTCGTGGGCAGAAAGGAGAGTCCAGAGGTGGTAGTCAACACGATAGAGCTCGTGAGGACCTCACATCTCCCGAAGGGAGCGGGCACGTTTGGACCAAGGACATATGCGCAAGTGCTGATGACCTACGAGAGGCTGGGTCAGCTGAAAAAGCCGTGACGAGGGTGTCACAGAAATGGGTGGGGGAGAATGTCACGCCCCACCTATGGAGGTTACTTCATGCAGGCGACACGCAGGCGCTGAGTAGGATGTTGCATGGCTACTGCATGGCATGTGAGTTTCTAGAGTCTTCCGGAGTAGTCTAGAGTTGTGTGGAAGATTCTAGATATGTGTAGAAATGTGTAGTATATTGTAGAAGTGTGTGGAAGGTTCTAGAGTTCTCCAGAATTGTGTGGAGTAGTATGGAGAGTTGTAGAATGTTATAGATACTTGTAGTTATATATGAAAGTGTGAAAAAGGTGGAAGAAGATTCTAGAGAATTGATCTCCACCATCGGTTAAAATGCATCCTAGCCGTCCATTAGGGATGGGGATGCCTATAAATAGGAGTGGGACTTTATTTTGTAGACAATAAGTCCTGGAGTGTGTCTTGAGAGCCTTGTAGAGAGTTTGAGAGCTAGCCTTGTACAAAGCATTCTTTGAAGTAATAGAAGTGTTATTTCCTTGCCAACTTAAGTGCCTTAGTGTGTGTGAGTGTGCAAGCCAAGTGAGGAGAGGGTGAGGGGCCACTACAACACTAGTAAACGCACGAGGGGAGTGTGTTGGCTAAGGTGTACACTGGAGTTAGGCTGACCAAGTACTTGCTAGAGTAGAAGTAACATTTTGGTGCCACACGGGAGTAGCTAGAGTGGTGCTAAAACTCTAAGCCCGTGACACTAAGCCTCGTACCCTTGGGCCTTAGCATGCCTTGGCCTCATGCAGATTAGCTTATAACCTTAGCCTCAACCAAATTAGCTAATAGCCTTTGCCTCACTGTTGAAGACTTGATCCCCACTCCTACATTGTACAACCTTGGGCTCCATATTCGGTCTGTCTATATGAATAGGTCTCATGTATATTTAGTTTAAATATTTCAATATAATAATATGGGTTCAGATTTCTTGTTTTCACTCGCAATTATCATGGCACGATCTCCTCTCTAGCAAAGACGATGAGTGGTGGATCTCTACTAGCAGTAATGTTGTGAGTATGTGAATTTGTTTGAACTTTGGGAAAAGAGAAAACTTTTGCGTCAAGATGGATTGCAAGAAAACTTGTACTAGTGTCTTTTTTTTGAGAATTTAACTTTTTAACATAATAATTTTTATTATTTTTTTATTGCGTTAGTAGAGAATAAATTATCAAATTTATTTTTAATAGATCTATAATAATGTGATGTTTATTATTAATAGGTTTAATGTAAAAATATTAAATTAATGATATTATTAAAAAACAGTACATTAACTTTTGAAATGAAACAATCGTTAATCGACACTATTGAGACTTATGGAATATATGATTACATGCTCGCAATACTATTGGATTCTTATATTTTGTTTAAATTGCCGAGAACTTGAATCTAAACATCTGGTACTTCGATGGAGACCTCGTATTTTATATATATATATATATATATATATATATATAGTAGTATTTGTTAATTAAGTTGCATCGGCATATTATTAATATTTTATAGAGGACAGTTTAAATATCAAATTTAGTCACATGGGAGTTGGGACCCATTAATTCGGCCATATATACGTTCAAGTTTAGTGGCATTATTGAGATATCTCCCTTTCAAAAGGAAAGGGTCCTTTTTATATGGTTCAAAATTCTTTCTGACTCTGAGGAACACAAGTTAACTCATTTTGTTTGCCTAAAAAATTGTCCCTTTTGTTATTTTCAAAATGAAAATGATGTTTTGTGCAATTAAAGAAAAAATAATTGAAAGTCGGCTAAAAGAAGTTAATGAGAATTATATAACGATTTTTTTTCCTTCTTTTTTCACATGAAAATCATTCATCCACATTACGTTTGCTGGGAACCTCAATCTTTTTTCACACGCATAACACTCATACATTCATTTTGCTCTTTTAAAAATTCGAACCCTTCATTATACTATTATACCACAAAACGTTTGGTGTGTGAACCGCTAAAATATAAACAAATATCACTTAACATGAGTTCTTAAGAGTGGACTTGTTTAATAAATTTTGTCTTTTATGCTCAGCACGTTTGAGTGGTGTGGCATGACTCTCTCTTAAAAACGAAAAGGAAATTAATTGGAAACAAGTTATGTGTGCCAAATTCAAAATATAAAATTTGAATCGAATTTGATAAAAAGGGTTTATAGAAGTTATGGCTCTTGTTAAAAGCCAATATTAATTGAGTCACAATACTCTTGAGTTGTGATCTGATAGTGGGTAAGCCCCACCACTTTCTGTATTAATTTGATTCGAGCAAGTCAATTAACATTTTTTTTTTTTTGGAAAATTAAGTGCACCATAATGTTTGACACATTGATCCCAAAGACCCTACCTTGATTAATACGTTTGAATTTGAACCACAAATTTTGTCCCGAGTGAACACAATGATACTTTATTGTGGAAATGAGGTGTTGAGTCTTTGAATAATGAATAATTTTAAGGGAAAAAGAAACAAAATAATAATTAAAAAAAAAAGCTAGAAGAGAAAATTAAAGATGTAAAAAAATCTTTTGTGTCGGTTTAATAAGAGGTATTTTGCAGATGTTTCGATAGTTCAGTGGTTAGTGCTTTCGATGAATTTTAGAATATCAGGTTTCGACTCTCTTATCTACTAATCTAATTTCTAACACTTATTGTCTTGTAATTAAATACAATAGGAGACCATTTGAAAAACAATATTTTTCAAATTGAGCAAGAAATTAGAGAATAGAAAATAATTTTTAAATAATTATCAAAGACATTTATCTGAAAATAGACATTTTTACAACTGAATTTTCAGAAAATAGAATTAAGAAGATTTTTGCTTTGAAAACAAAAAACTGTTTTCAAAGTTACGAGAAATTATACATTACAACGATGACGTGGTATGAAGAATGACTACAAATACTACACCAAAGCAAATGAATATGAATCCTTTCATTTTTGTTTTGGTAGAATGTTCGTAGCCGTTGATTGTATTACGTCAGCGTTGCAATTTATAATTTCACGTAATTTACAAACCAAACAGTCATGCATACCCTTAATTTTTCTTTCTTTCACTTTAATTCCATCATAAAAGTTCTCCCTAACTGAACGGACCTAAATTTTGTCCTGAGTGAACACAATGATATTTGATTGTGGAAATGAGGTGTTGAGTCTTGAATAATTAATAATTTTAAGGAGAAAAAAACAAAATAATAATAATAAAAAAAGGCAAGAAGAGAAAATTAAAGGTGTAAAAAAATCTTTTATATCGGTTTAATAGGAGATCATTTTGCAGATATCTCGATAGTCCAATGGGTTAGTATCTCCGTAAGATTTTAGTTTGTAGATTTCGACTTTTTGTATCTACTAATCTAACTTCTAACACTTATAGAAATAGATAGTTATAAAAGTAATTTATCTGAAAATAGATATTTTTATAACGACGACGAACTAATCTACAAAAGATGAATGTGATTGTATTCATTCGTTTTGATAGTGTTTTTTTAGTCCTTAACCGTATCACGTCAACTTTGCAACGTGTAATGCTTTGTAACTTACAAACCAAACAGTTCATTCATATCCTTAATTTTTCCTTCTCTCACTTTAACTCCATCATAAAGTTCCGTCTAACCAAGGACCTTAAAAAAATTGTGGATGACACACAATGCATGTTGAAGGGGCTGGTCCGCAACACGTTAAGAGTGTAGTTAAGTCGCTAGCTATATGATAAGATGCGCACTGCAAAAGGTGACTGACCGAGTGCTACTAAGAAGAAGCAAGAGATAACCAACCATTGATATATCCTCTGATGAGTCTGATGATCACAAGCTCGATCTGTTAGGCTTTATCACGACAACAATGATCCTAGGTGACCCAATAAAATCAAATACAATTTTTCCAGTAAGGGTTTATCGTGTTGTAGCACGTACGGTCACCATCTTTTAAGACTAAAATTGTGGGTAATCGAATTCAGGTCCACAAAAATTTTGACACCTGAACTAAAAAGATATATGAAATAAAGAGTTAGCGGAAATCTTGTCAATTTTTAAGATTTATCGATATGTCCCATTGCTAGTGGCTAGGAGTGAATCTGCATTCAACTTACAAGGATATTTGCAAAAACATATATATATATATTTACCGTATAAAAGTTTTAAACTTCATTTTATGATTAAATTGAAGAGGTGTGAGTAAATATGAAAAGGTGTTTTTGACAAGGGTTGTGTCTGTTGGCTAGAGGCATGAAATAGCTTATAAATATTGGAGTTGTATCTTGGAGCTTTTCGTCACAACCTATACGTGGGGAGGCTGTAAAAGCGCGCAATATTGCGTATCTCTCCATTACACTGACCAGAAGTTTCTTTACTCTTCTTTTATTGATTTTATATATTTTATTGACTTATTACTTTATTATATTGTTTTATTTATAGTATCTACAATATGCTTTGATTACCTTGTGATATGAATATATAAGTGTAATATTTTAATATGATTTCGTAAATAGATTTAAAATTAAGATTGTATAAAAATATCAAAAATTCCTAACTGTTTTGGCTATCTGGCACTTACAGTGACTGTATTCTAATGTGACTTGTGTGTATATGAGAAGTTGGACATTCTTTGGCAGTGGGTACATGCGAGGGAAAAATTGAAAAAAGTGTATGAAAATAAGTAGTAGTGGTAGTTAAAACCACAGGCCTCATCCCCATATCTAATTTGGGTCAATCTTCAATTCAACCCACCGTGAAATTCAGGTTAATGGGTCAAATTTAATTATCTAATAAGCCAAGGATAATTATCACAAATAAATTGAATAATTATCAAATTTGAAGTAAGATACAATTCTACCTCTACATGAAGCCTATAAATAAGCATAGAGAATTTCAAGAATCGGAGAGAATACAAAACATCTACCAAACTCAACATTCTCTCAACACCTAGACCTTGAAGAAACATAATAACAAAATGAAAATTCAACGAATTTGAAGACTTTAAAGGCGAAGAATAACAAACACATTTAGAGTTTTTTTTTAGTTAAAGAACACATTTAAAGTAGTGTCATTCTTCCTTGTGATTTAACAAGTTTAAAAAATTACCAAACCACACCGTTTGAGATCCAGCCGCCATGGTTTATTCTTCAAAGATTTGGAAGGAGTTCATCACAATCTGTTCAAAATCAAACTTTGAAGCCCTTGCACCGACCAATAAAGGAGATCGAATGAGATTATACTTTCTTTCTTCTCTAAAGAATATCTTACATTATTGTACTCAATTTTTATAAATCAATAAAATTATTATTTATTTAGTATTTCATTCTTTAATTTAGAGATACAAAATTTGTGTATAAGAATACTTTGGGGTTTTTAATAAAAAAAATTGGTCAAAATTAACTATCAGGGGTAATATGCTCCAAAATTTCAAATTATAAGAATTCATATGAACATATTAAATAGCTGGGTATTTTTTTGCACATTTTTTATTTATTATATAGTATGAGTTTTTTTTTTTTTGTACTTTTCCTTTGTGAATAATGACTGCTTGTCTAGTTTAAATTCTAAAAAAATTATAGATATAAAAATAAAATTTAAATAAATAATGAATAATCTAGATTCTCAAGCATCTATAGACTATAATCGAATGTTTTATAATTCTGGTCGTGGACCGGTAGTAATTGTAACATTATCCAAAAACAACATATTTTTCCATACTAAAAAGATGGCTTATACCACTAAATGATATCAGAATCAATGACAAATGGCATTAATAAATTGTATCAAAATTAACATTCTTTCATGAGCCCCAAGAGCCAGAGGCATAAGACCAAAAGTGTCCCAATCTACATTAACATTTAACAATAATGCATATAAGCATGTCTATATATATATATATATATATATATAGTTTATATAATTGAAGATAGAGAGAGACACACACACACACAAACAATGGTGAGGTTTTAGGCTATATTACAAAGCTATAATAGATGAGGGTAGTCCCATGTCCATTGACTAGCTATTAAAAGCACTTGGACGGCAAGGACTTGCTTATGTTATCAAATTAAAGAGGACAGACTATAAATATAAATATAAATATAAATATAAATATAAATACAAAGTGTATATACCGACATAACGATCATATACTTTACATTTATATATATATATAAATGCAAAGTATATGATCTTTATGTGGGTTGATTTTTAGTTCAAAGTCATAGAGGTTGGTAACAAGGACGGACCATAAGCCATTATATCATTGGTGTCGTGGACCTGCTTAATTAATTATAAGCTTATCTTCTTGTAAGTGTAGTCTGTAGACACGTGATTCTCATTGTTTGCTGAAATCATACATTACATAAACATACATGTGTGTGTTTATCAAACTGGATCACAGTTACAGTTTAGGTTAAATTTAAATAATATAATAACTCTTTTTATTTTAATTCCACTCACTCACAACTTAATGAAATATATATATATATATATATATATGTTATTTTTCTTTGTCTATATGTGTTGTGTTTATGCATGGGTGTCATAGAAAATAGTGATTTTGAAGATTGCATATTCTTCATCCAAAACAGAATTATTTGGACATCCTTCTAATTTTGATTCATTAATTGAATTACCGAAGCCACCCACTAAAACAAGGGGGTGAAAAACAATGGCCTTTGAGGCATTGCATTGGGTATCAAAGGGCTCTTATTTATTTATGAAAAACGATAGAATCACCGAATGATTTCTTCGAATAAGTTCCGAATCTGACATATTTTTGTCTATCTCATCTACTTACACAGTTTTTAAAAAATAATTGTTTAATACGTAGTAAGT
>JAOTQH010273771.1:0-10553 GCA_025631255.1 Cornus kousa
CTAACCCACTATCATGACCATTTAGTAGGCAAAACTTCCACTAACCCACTAACATGACCATTACTAGTTGTAACTCTCATGCCCCCCACTATCTCTAATAATAGACTCACATAAACATGAAATTAAAAAAAAAAAAACATCCATAACCTTCAAAGACATTTAAAAATAAAAAATAAAAAACTCAAGTTTAATTTCTAACGGTCTCTATACTCTTATCCAACTATGGACACATTTGTGTATGTCCTAAGACTTAGCACTCGGAAACCACATGCCCCACCCCATTAGTTTTTCTGATAATTAAGGCACACTGTTGTTTGAGTACTGCAACCGATATTTCTTTAGAAAGTAGAACATTTAACTATTTATACCATCTTTGTTCTTGGTGAAATGGCAGAGCCGGCTTTAAAGAAATACCATTGGAGATGCAAGGAGTTGGGCATCGCTAATCTGGTTTTTGCTGACGAGATGTTGCCGTTCTCTGCTGCTGGTTTGAGTTAGTTTGAAGTCGCTGCCTTGTGGGTGCCATCTGGGCGATACCCTTCTTTATCATTTCCATATGGTATGTTGAATCACTTGTGAAGTCAAGTTGGCCGCAGAAAGTCTTTTCAACCCATGCAGAAGATTTCATCTTTAAACCCTAGCTATGGAACAAAAATGGGGAGGCCAATCTCACCAGATTTATCCGCACATTGTCCACCTTAACTTAAAAGAAGCAATTATTGACTGATTTAATTGTGTCATAATTTTGTTGTACTTCAGAAATAGGAATGCCTGCAATAATTGGTTTGCAAAATGTTACTTTGGTTGTCTTTGATCAAACAAACAATCTTTTGGTTACGAAATTTTAGTCAATGTTTGAAACCATAGAGCCATGACAGAACAATTAGTAACAAAGGCAAAAAGATTTAGATTGGATTCAAGTTCAAGCTCAAAGAGCATTTAGCTTGCTTGGATTACCTCAAGTCCGCAGGGCTTCTAGAAATGCCCACTTACAAAAAGGCTTGAAAGATTTTTGAGGATCCATACAGCAAGGAAAACTTTCACCGGCAGGGTTGACAAAAATACTCTTGCCCACGTAGGGGATCCAACTCTCTCCTCCCTCCCCTTTGAGAAAAAGGTATTGGTTGTGGAGCCTTCAGTGATAGCTTTTTTTCGGAAGAGAGAATTTTCTAAACAGTGTTTTCAATAGAGGCAACAAAAAAGTGCATCGATGGAGCTAATACATGTTAATATAAGTTCAATTAATTTTTACTAATATGTGATGCTTTAGGGTTCACTTAGTATATGGGACTCCAATGACTTTAGTACAAAATATACATCATATCTCAAATTATGAAGGTTGCAAGTAATTATAAAGTTATTGTGGAAGTCGAGGAAACCAATGCGTATCAGACCCAATATTATTTATAATTTTTTTTTAAGTAAAATACATGGGCATTTGCTATCTATATCATTTGCTATTATTTTCCCGTCAAATTTGCTAGCTATTAAATTTTTGTGTAGTGACTAAATTACCCTTCATTTGTGTAGAATAGCATTAATAGCCTACAAATATGCTACCCCATTTTTTCTTTTGTTTATGGACCAATATACCCTTAAGGTTTAACTTATTAGCCATGGAAATTATTTCTATTGTTTTTTCTTCTTTATACTCGCTTCAAAAACTTGCAATAAATTGCCAAATCGAATGATTTTTGATCGGTTATTTATACTAAATACAAGTAAGTAGATGACACACTCCTTATTTATTGCATAAATGGCCAATTAAAAACAGTCAATCTAACAATTCAGTAGGTATAATGCAACTACTGGGTGAAAAAATCATTTTCCATAATAAAATCATTTGTCTTCAAATTCAAGCATAAGACACAACTCTTTCATTTTCTCTGTTAAACCACCAAGGGCACAAATACATAAATTTATTTGTATTTCACTTTGCATAGTACTAAATCATTCCTAACTCTGCTCTTGCTCATTTTGTTAACTCTAGAGATTTTAGTCTTCATAATTTGCAGACCACCTTGATGCTTCATATTGATGAATATGAGGATGATAATGTGTTTTCTGGTATTCAGAGATACATGCTGTTTGTCATTTGAGCTTTTGCCCCTACTAGCTAGCTGTTACAGGCCAGGGCACTGTACGATGCTGGTGTCCAAGGAAGACACTCATGCTTGTTGGTAGGCGGAAGCACTTGACTGGAATGGTTCCAAGGAAGGGGCGTGCAGGTCTCACATGATGACATGTGCCATTGCCTATACAAACTGGTCGGGAACTGGAGTCATTCCCCTGATAAGGGCCAAGGCACGCAGGCCAAAACCAGTTGGCATATAACCTTGATATGGAGGCCATGTAGGCTGAGCCCTGCGAGGGGTGCCACACAGGCTGTCCTGCTGCACACGAAACTTAAGGGTCATGACACTAGCTTTGATGTAGTTGTTTGTTAGGGGCCCATTTTGATTTTTACATTCTTGTTAGATTTGGGGAATCCATAAGGGTATGTTTGGTAGGGTGGGTTTGAAGGGGGAGTATAACATTAGTTATAAGGGAAAGGGAAGGGAAGGAAAGGGGAGGATAATTTTAACCCTCTATCGTGTTTGGTTGGTTAATAAAGGAAAAGAAAGGAAATGATAATAATCTTGTATGGGAAAAGAAATGGAAGTGAATAATTTTAATAAGTGGACTATTTTACCCTTTTGTATTTTTAAAAATAAATAAATAAATATATATATATATATATTCCTATACCTGCACAAGAAAAAGAAAAAGAAAAAAAAAAAAAATTAGGCCGCCTCACCAATCTCGCCTCCATCCTTATACATACATACATACATATATATATATATATATATATATATATGGTATTCTATGCCTAATGGGCCACAAGAAAAGAAAAGAAAAAAGAAAGAAATCTCGCCTCTATCTCTCTCTCTCTCTATCTCTATCTCTCTCCCTTTCCCTCTCCAAAACCCATATATCTCAGTTTATCTTTCTGTTTGCAAGAATCAAAAATTCAAAACCCAATCCCATATATTTCAGTTTATCTTTCTGTGTGCAAGAATCAAAAATTAAAAACCCTATATCATTTCAGATTGTTTAGAAAATCAAAACTCATATCTTTCAGTTTCCATTGCCATTGTTCCAGTTTGGGTTCGCCATTCGGAAGCTTCAGCCGCTGGCCCGCCGTCTCTTTCTTGCATGTTTTGAGGGTAAAATTGGCATGAGAAGATCTACAGTGGCTATAGGCATCCCTTTCCTTCCATTTCCTCCCATTTTTGGGAGGTTAAGCAAACCACTGTAGAAAGGCTCACATAACCCTTCAAACCCTTCCCTCTCCTTCCCTTTCCCTCCACTCACTTTACCCAAACACAATTTTTTTATAACCCTCCATCACCTTCCCTTCCCTTGCCCTTCAAACCCACACTACCAAACTGAGCCTTACAGTTAATACTTTATTGTTTGCTAGTTAAGAAAAAAAAAAAACTTGACTTATACAGCATTTTCCCGTTACTATGAAAAAAATATTAGCCTTTTTCTATATCCCTCTCTGCAAAGTCAGCCTTTCTCTCTCCTCTATAAAATAAGCTTTTTCTCTGTGCTATGTGCCTATATTGTCCATCTCTAGATTTGCCACGTCAATATTTTGTAAGTACGTCTCTATTTTTGAAAGTCACATGTACTTCAATGGTGCATTTTTGTTTTTGAAAGAAAACAATACTTGCCTGCTCATTGATGAGTAGAAAGTTTATGCTTACCTTTAATGTGGCACAAAAGTAATGTGACAAGTGTTCCTAAAATAAAAAATAATAATAATTGATTGTTTATCGGGTCAACCCAAAAGGATATAAATCAAATCCTAATTTGACTCTCACTCTCTCTCTCTCTCAAACAACTACTCCGCTGAAACCCTAATATGCTAATACCTGAAGTTTTAACTTTTATCGTATAATGTGTAATCCTTATATATACTGATCAATTGTTTTTACCTAAAGTGCACCCAATTACATAAAATTTGGTTCACATGGTTTTATAGATGATTTGTTGATGGTAAGATATATTGTTTTAAATTATTATTTTTTATTATTTTTTCTTTCGGGTGAAAACAAATATTTATGTGTTATAGTTATTCTTTCTATTCATCATCCTGAGCTTTATTTATATTTTATAATATTATTTTATTTTAGCTTAAAATATTTTTTTTGGACAATATCCCCTTCTTATTCACTCCCTGGACAAAAAGAGTAGCAGGAGAAAGGGAAATTCGGATCATATTGAATTTAATCCGGATTATATTGGGTTTAATCCGAATAACCTTTCAAATATTTTTATTTTTATTATTTTATATTGTAGTGACATGTGTTTCATTAATTTTGCACCACATCAGGGTAAATATTAATTTTCCTACTCACCGGTTAGTAGGCAAATATTGTCCTTTCAAAAATATCAATATTTTTAATAAATTTTTTTCTTTTAACTTTTTCCTAAGGGCTATATCATACAAAATATTTAAACAATACAATATTTAGTATAGATTATAAAAATAAAAACAATACAATTTAAAAAGGAAAAGAAAATTATTTTTTTCTATTTTTTAAATTTCTTTTACCAAAAAACACCTTTAAAAAGTATCTTAACAGAACTTTGGTTTACTAATGTTCAGAGAAAAAAATAATAATAAATTTTTTTAAAAGAAAAATTGGTTTTTGAAAAAAAAAAATTCCCACCCAAACACAACACATCCTTAAATTGGGCCAGTGCTATATTGTTTTGGGTCACAAAATTTCAAAATATATATATATATATATATATATACAAGTGGGCCGTGCATGAAAGGCCCATAATCACCATATGAGTCACCGTTTTTGGCGATCCATTTCCCAATCCGAAAGTGCTAGCCCACTTTTAGCGGCTCACATTGAAGTAGGCTGGGTCACCAAAAACGGCCGAAATGGCCGAATTGGGCTGTGATGAAGTTGCTCTTATAACAGTATACATTCTTCCAACAATACATGATCATTCTTGAGAGATACCATTGGATTAAGATACTAATTGTCAAATCATCCATGCATGCATTTAATATATATATATATATATATAACACGTGTGTAACTGTAACGGCAAGGGAAGGTCTACGAAAAATATATATATTTATTTGATAGGACAACTCATGGTGACCCACTCTATTTTTTTTCATTAGATCTACTATAGATAGCTGTGGAGGCTATAAGCCTTTAAAGCAAATCTTAAATGATGGAATCATGTACGGGTGACCATGGTGACGGAAACCAGAACCGATCTCAACGGTTTCTTAAAAATGGAAGCGGAACTGAACTGATGACTGTCGCTGACTGCTACAATGGAAACCTAAATTTTCTAGGAGCTGTGCAAATCTCTGACCACCCCTCATCATTCTCGTACACAAAAAAAAAAAAAAAAAAAAAAAAAAGAAAAAAGAAAAATTGGATTTAGTTTGCAAAACAAGTATTCCAGTCTTACAGAAATAGAATAGGATTAATTGATTTAGAAAAAAAAAAAATTTAAAACAAAACCAATACATACAAGTTAGCAGTTGCAGAAAGAGAGGGGGGTAAGCTTGAGAGTTGAAAGACAGCAGCTGAAGCTTACGAACAGCGAACCCGAATTGGAATAGCGGGCGATGCAAACTGAAAGTTATGGGTTTCAATTTTTTGAACAATTTGAAATGATATGCCGATATGGGTTTTGTGTTTTAAACTTTTGATTCTTGCAAACAGATACATAAACTGAAATATATGGGTTTTAAACTTCTGATTCTTGTAGATTTTGTAGTTTGCAGTTGCACATAAAGAGAGAGAGATAGAGAGAGAGAGAGGGCAAGTTCAGAGTTGAGAACGAGAAACGAGAAAAGCGATTAGAGATGGAGGCGATTGGGGAGGCTGAAATGATTTACCCTAAAATATTATCTGATAAGCAGGCTAACACTAGCACTAGCAGCCACGGCCCACAGCCCATAAGTATAATATATATATATATATATCAGTTTGGTTTGGTTCCAGAACTGAACCGTGAGTCCAGAACCAGAAACAAACCGAATCTCAATGATTCCTCATTTTAGGAATCGGAACCAATGAGAACCAGAAATTTGGTTTCGGTTCTCACGGTTCCGATTCCTATCTCGGTTCCACGATTCTTTTGTGCACCCCTAGAATCACGTTCTAAATCTATCTATTGAAGTAGGTTCATGAGAGGTCTAAATCTTAAGGTCCAATAAGATGACAAAAACATTCTCTCCGTGATAAATTTATGAGTCACATATATTAAGGTTAAAATGTATTTTAGGATATATATTATATTATATTTTATAATAATTATTAAAGACACATAAAAATTTATCAAAAAATATTAGTTTTAAAAAAAATTATTTCATATGTGAAATAGGTTTACGGGAGGTGATCTGGTTTAAATTATGGAATTTAATTGAAAATAATAAATTGAAAATGTAGATAAATCAATGTAATTGAAAGAAATCAAATGTCAGGAAAGATTATAAAAAAATAAAATTTAAAATCAAAAATACCAAAGAGTCCATAAATGAAAAAAGAACATTTGTTCAACCCTAAAAAATTAAAAAATAAAAAAATAAACTACAATTTTAAGCCAAAAAGAACTTTTTCTTTAGTAATTTAATTTTCAGCAAATATTAAATTAAAACAACAAAATCATATAGAACTATCTTTAATTTTCAGCAAATATTACGGCTAGGGAAGGTCTACGAAAAACATATATATTTATCTGTTTAATGGGAAAACTCATGCTGACCACTCTATAGATAGTTGTGGAGGGTATAAGCCTTTAAAGCAAGTCTATCTTCGAGTAGGTTCATGTTAGGTCTAAATCTTAAGGAGTAGGATGACAAAAACACTCTCTACCGGACAAATTCGTGAGTCACAAATATTACATGTATTTTAGAACGGAGAGTATATAATATATTTCATTTTACAATAATTATAAATAAAAATTAATCATAAAATTATTTCATGTGCAAATAGGTTTAGGGGAGGTGTTCCGGTTTAAATTATAAATTTAATTGAAAATAATAAATTTAAAAAGTAGATAAATCAAAGTACAGAGTAATTGAAAGAAATCAAATGTAGGAAAAGATTTTTAAAAAATAAACTTTAGAATAAAAAATACCAAAGAGACCATGAATGAAAAAAAAGAACATTTGCTCGAATTATAAAATAAAAATTTCAACACTAAAAAGAAAAAAAAAAAAAAAAAAACAAAACAATTTTAAACCAAAAAAAAATTTTATCTAGTAACTTAATTTCCAGCAAATATTAAATTAAAACAACAAAATCATATAAGAATGTCTTTAGTTTTTATTTTTGGTTGTTCGTTCATTTATGTGAAAAGTTGTGCAGTCATTTTTGTTAAAACCAAAACAGTTTAGTAATATAAATTTGTGGTTGAATTTTTTAAAAGAAAAAAAAATGAAAATATGTTTGGTTATTTGAGTATAATTATAAATAAATAAAATCATATTTTATTTACTATGGTGAGTAGTATTTAAATGGAACTAAATGTTTTAACATTCCAAATTACAAACAAAAGAACTAGGGGAAGAAAAAAAATTACAAGCAGAAGGCATGTTAACATTTAGTATGCAATAGTTTCCATTACTCGCCAACAATAGAATACAACGATCATAAACACGACAGCAGTTACAAGTCCTACATTTAACACTTGCATGTGTATATGTAGCTCTACGCACTGACAAATAAACATTATTAAACAACTCCATGCAATCAATTTTCCAATGAAAATAGAAGCTTCTCTTCTTCCTAGGTTGGTTAAAATACTATACAAGGGGGAAGATATCTACGCAGTTTACCAGTTTGAAATATGTATACAAGGAAAAGTTAAATGGAAGTCAGCATGCTAACAACTAACTGTATATTTGACCTATAAAAAATGAGTCAAATAGTCCCAAAAAAATTTAGTCCATTTAAAGAGGGATATCAAGCATAAAGGATCAAGTAAGCAAATTCAAGATGATAACCACGATCAAACATTAAAGTAATATGACAAGTAAAAGATTACCGGAAGTTTGCAGTCACATCCTAGCTTGCAAAGCACAGCATTAGAAATTATTTGATCTTTTTTGATACTTAGAAGGCCCTCATGGTGACTTTGATTGGTTTTGAATAATTGATGACTGGCAGCATATTTGAGAAAAGAGTCCCCAATGGTCTCCAGTGATTACAAATGAAATTTCTCTTTAAAGACTCTGATTTTTGACAAAACCAAATAAAAGAATGCACATGCAGTAATCCTCCTTCTAAGACCATGACAACAATGAGCTCTATAATAAATAACTATTGTAACTTCGAATCAAAACTCTGTGTCCCATTACGACACCTCGCGAGCACCCTCGAGCACCCCGACGTGCACGTGGGCATGTATGCTAAAAAATGAAGTTCACCTCACTTTCCCGTTTTGCTCCAGAAATAGTGAAGGATGAAGCTAACAAGAGGAAGTTTGTTACCGGTCTTAATGACAAAATGAGACCGTTGTTAACGGCACAATTCATCAAGGTTTATTCCTAGTAAATGACCGTTTTACCCTTTTGGCTCTTAATCATGAAAATTATTTTGAAATGACCATTTTACCCTTGTTGGGCCAAAAAGTGTTAATTTAATGAAAAATGACCATAATACCCTTGCATGACCTCGGGTTCGGGTAAGAACCCAGTTATCGATTCGGACCCCCGAGTTTGGATCGTTACAAAATTGGTCATTTCTCCCTTTTATATGGTACGGAAGCTATTCTCCCGGTTGAGATTGCTCTTCCCGCCGCTGCCTTGGTAGCTCGAAGCGAAGTTAATCATTTCACTCATCTTACACAAGCTTGTATAGCCAAAATACAGAGAGGGAGAGAAGCTACGAATTTCTTGAACAATTTCAGATATTCATTTAGAGCTTTTGTTCTGAGATTTATACTTAGATACATAGTTGTTGTTCTGAATCATTGAAAGAAAATGAGAATTTTGAGTTAAACTTATTCGAGTTCCTTTTGACATCCCGAAGAGTGTTTTGACGCGCAAAGATTGAATCTTTGAATGTAAAATAATTTAATAAGGGTTCCTATTATGTCATTAGACCTTTTTAATTCAAAAAGAAGTCGATGAATAGTACCAAGTACATGTGTGTTAAAATCAACAAAAAACCTAACAGCAAGGATTTTACGAAAAAAAATGAGTTTCTAAGAGTCAAGATGACATTTTCTGAAAAAATACAAAGAAGAAACCCCCTCCAAAATCGAGTTTTCTACCTGATAACGTAGGCAAAAATGACATTTCTTTGTAGTCATTGCTTCCAAGACCTACCATAGATGGATTGGTTAGCACAAGTTCAAAGTAAAAATTGGAACATACACTACAACTACATGATATACACTTTGCAAATTCAGAGTCAGAAAAATAAAGTATCTAAAGTGAAAAAAAAAAATGGCTACAGTAGCATTGCAAAACCAAAACTATAAAGACATGCGCTAAAGAGATTAGAAATATAAAAATGTTACAATTGGTATGATTTTATTATTAGGCAAGAATTGGTTATATTATCTACAGATACATGCTTTGCCAAATGTACCCTGTTAAAAAGCTAACAAAATACACCCAAATGTTACATTAATTATTTAACACAATATGTAAACTATGGTACATCAGGTATCCAAATTTTAATTAACTACCTGATCAAAAAACAGTATCAACCCACTGGTAAATAAAAAATAAAAATCGGCAGCATTATGGGTGAAATGCAGCTAGGGACAATGTCATAATCAAACAAATGGACAATGTAAATGGTATTTAACTTTTTAACTTTACTTTACACTATTAAGACAATGGTTTGCAGCCGTAAAGAAATTACACCCTCGAACATTAAAACAACATTGTTTTCGACACTTTCTGACCAAAAAAATTATAGATGCAAACTTCATTTTTTATAACACAAGTAAAATACCAATCACTATAAAATGGGCACTCGACATAGTTAATAAGGTAGCAGAAGAGTATGTGGTTATTATTAAATGTTGATATTTTCTGGAAGAACTAATGCTTATCTTTTTTGTTAGCTAAGCATGAATTTTTTGTCATAACACCCAATAAATCCACAAAATAACAAATGTTCAACCAGTATTTATGTGGTATAATGAAATTCTTTAAAGGATATAGAAATTATATGTTAGGCGCTGAATGTTATACATTTTAGCCCCTTTACTTGCATGTTTTATTCATTTTAATAATAGTTTATTTGAGCTTTTACATTGTTTTATTATTTTTATTTATTTCAGGGCTTTACTTGTAAATTCAGTCAACACCAGTAATTCTGAACTTTAAAAGATGACAATCCGTGGGACCGAACAATATTGAAGATCCAAGTCTAATTATGCTTAGAAAAGAGTCTAAAAGAAGTCACAAGTTGATAGGAATGGAAAGAAGAAGAAAAGGAAAAATCCTTCTCCAAAAAGGAAACTTTCGCCGACTTTGGTAACTTGAACCCGTTTTGGTA
>JAOTQH010273782.1:0-10553 GCA_025631255.1 Cornus kousa
CCATGGTGGTTAACTGTTATCACCTTGATAACAGGAGACTAACTTGGGATGTTCAGTTCAGGAGGCACTTTCATGATTGGGAGATTGAGGATGTTTCTTGTTTGTTGGAGCTTCTGTATAGCCAGGAGATCACTTTTGGGGAGTCAGATTTTTGGTTCTGGGTTCCTAACTCGCAGGGTTGTTTCGAGGTTAGATCCTTTTCTAGGTGCCTTTCGGTTGCTCCCGAAGACCCCTTCCCCTGGAAGGCTATTTGGCGATCTAAGGCTCCCCTCAAGGTCGCCTTCTTCGCTTGGACTTCTGTTCTGGGTGAGATTTTAACCCAGGATAATTTGAGGAGGAGAAACCAGGTGGTGGTCGATCATTGTTATATGTGCTTATGTGATGAGGAGACAGTTGATCACCTTCTTTTACATTGCAACATGGCCAGAGCCTGTTGGGATTTGATGCTTGGATTATTTGGGGTCAATTGGGCTATGCCTTGTTCCGCTAGAGGGTTGATTGAGGCTTGGAGAGGCGTCTCTGTTGGGGCTCTAATTCGGGATGCTTTGAGGGCTACGCCTCTTTGTATTTGGTGGTGTGTTTGGCTCGAGAGAAATAGGAGATATTTTGATGGATAAAAGAAACCTATTTCTATGCTTAAGTTCTCTATTATTTCCACTCTTTTTTGTTGGGTATCAGGAAGAGATTATAGATCTATGGAGGAGAATTTTGTTTTTTTGGCCTCTTTGAAGGTCTAAGGCGCCCTTTGGCCCTTGTGTTTCTCTGTTTCTTTGTTTCATTGGGTTCCGCTCCCCTTTTGAGCGTTTTCAATAAAATATTACTTATCAAAATATATATATATATATATATATATATATGTGTGGTTCTGTTAAATAAAGTGGAGATTAATGGTACCAGCAACGTCTTTTCCATCCTGAGTCGAAAGATGCGTTGACTGCTGAAATGAATGGGATTGCCTCAACGAATTAAAAATTTGAGGTATCCCGCTACCAAGCATTTTTGTAAATATTGCAAGTCTATGTCGTGGGTCAGAAAATGGTTGACCTGTCTTGGAATCTATCAAACTAAGAAGAGCATGTGACACCTGAAATAAGAATACAGCAAATCAGAACCATCCATAGTAGCATTTCACCTAAGTTAAACAACAGAAATTTTGCTTACTTGCACAGCTATTTGATTACACCATAAAATAGCGTCATGTTCCATTGTCGACCATACATTTTTCATGCTGGAAGTGCTGATCACTAGACTATGGGTAGGAGGCACAATACGATCAAGCAATTCCATCTTTGACCGAACCTAAGATAAAATAAAAAAGCAGAGGACATGAATCCACCAGTTCAAGATACATAAAAAGCATTCATTCAAAAACAACAACAACGAAAAAAGAACAAAAGTATTGGAGAAAAACTAAAGCAGCATTAAAAATAAACACAGATAAAAAAAATCATTTATGCCTAATTGTGCTCACGAAAACTGCCAAATCATTGAAATAATACTTGTAATAGTTTCGCACAGGAAGCAATATCAGTTATTATAATCTATATAGATTTTGCATGTTCTAGAAGCAAATGAATCATAGGCATTAAACAAAGAACATAATGTTTTTTTACTTGAAATTCAGGAACGAATACGAGAATTAAAACTCAATTCGATACTTTCATTGATGGTGTTACATCCAATTTATAGAATATAATTTAGCTAAAATAGGTAACTAATTACCTACCAATTAGCCTTGAATCAAGGAGAATAATTCAATCCTACAGCTGTAGAATGAGATAAAATCTCAACAAATGTTTATGTTGAAATATCTGTATTATTATTTTTTATTTTTTATTTTTTGGGTTGTTTTTCTATGATACCAAAAAGAAGTTGTTTTGGGTTTTGGCTTACTCAAACCAAGAGCAAAGAGCTATATTTATATGCAAGAATATGGTACAAAGAAAGGAAACCAAATCAAAGAAAAAGAGGAAATATGCCAAAATCAACGTAATCCCATGATTATGAGGATCTTATTTACATGATCCCATGATTACGGGGATCTTACATAAAACACCTTATAAAAGGCTTAAAACAGCTAATAAAAATAATAATACAGATATTTCAATAATTTATGTAGATGTGGATTGTGGAACCCAAAAAGCTTAAGAATGTTTTATGCGACATTCTCAAGAACTACTCTTACAAATGATATCTACTAGCTCAAACCAAAATGGTATACAGCACTAATATTCATCAACGCAAAAATTATGTTTCAGATGTCTAATTATCTTTTGTATGTGTGATATAGATTTGCTTTATGACCAGTAAACACATAAGCATCCATGCTGACTATAACAGAGATGCACTTGTCTTACTATTAAGACAAAGTAAGATGCAAAGAACACACGCACCTTGTAATCACTAGTGCCACAGGAAATAGAGATGACAACAACATGAGAGAGTGGAGGATCAGATACATAATGTCCATTTCGAGAGGTTTGGAGCTCATATCCCTTTCTCCATTCCCAGTTTATATGTGAATAATAGTGACCCAAGGATGGCTGCAATGCCACAGGAGATGACCTGGACAAAGAAAGTGAATCTCACTGATAACTATTTGCATGAATCCGAAACCTACAACAAAACCATTGAAGAGATACAAAGGTTACTGGTGTGGGCTTGCAAGCGTAACAACAGTTTTGACCGCTGACTTCCTTAAATATGGGTGGACAACGGCAGCTCTAGCAATAAAACCACCCGAAGAGTGACCAACCAATATCACACTTGTTGGCAGATTCCCAGAGATCGCAGCACCTTCTCTTACCCGAGCATCACGAGACTCTTTATATTGATCTAAAATCTACAACAACAGACACATGGAAACTAATCACATAAATGAAACATGTGAAGTGAGAAAAAAAATAATAAAAGTCAAGAACAAAAAACAAGCAAATTGCAAAATATCTGAGTTTAAATGCATTCACTAGAAAGTGAATAGTCTTAGAGGTAGCACAGTGTAGAAGCATGTAAGGGAAAATCAACTAAGAAATTTTAGTCATGTGCCAGTAAGAAAGATTGTCTCAAATGAAATTGGAATAGCAAAAAACTTATAAAGAGGATTCACATCTGCGTTGGACTTGTATTCCTCCAACTCAATTAAGTGTTGCTGCGAGTGTCAGATTCTAAGCTCTCCTGCCCAATTTTAAATTTTTTACGTTTGGGGAAACAGTTGATATGAGGCCACCACAATACAGTAGACTTCACAGGGCATGCCAGTTATGTTTTAACTCAACTCAACTCAATAAAACCTTTTTTCCAACTTATTTAGGGTTGATATTCCTTAGGATTCATGTTCAAAAGTTTTAGATTAGCTACTAAGCTATCAGACACAATACACCTCCTTTTTCCAGGCTTGAGACCAAACTATGTAAAAATAAGGCAATAAACACAGTGGAGTCGCCCCAGCTATATTTTTTCATGGAATTATCATTAAGGTTAAGTCAATTTGCAATCTCCAACAATAATTTTGAGATAAAAAGAATAAGATCCAACAAAAGATTAATAAAAAAGAATAAAACCCAATAAGAGGAAAAATTGATCAAAACTATTTTAAAACAATTTAAATGAAATTAGATCCTACTAAAGCTTGTACTGATTCAATCCAAGGTCTTTGACAAACTCAACTAACAAAATCTCAGGAACTGCATTCCCCAGAAAAACATTTTGAAAACTTCATATGTTGTTTTCATATGTTATAACACAACTTCAGATGTTGTTTCATTTCAGATGCTTCACGCAAAATGATAAAAGTGATACCTTGTGAATGGCATATACTACATACTCTGTGTTCTCTTCAAGTATCCAACCATCCACTGCAGAATGCTCACCTTCAAGATCCACAGTGAACCAATCCAGCATGTAATCATATTGGTTGGGTAATGGAAATCCAGCCACGTCCATACTTACTTCTCCCTCTTCAAGCATTAATGACGCTTCCAGGTAAAATGTCCGCCTCAGAGGGCCTCCTTGATATGCGCGATCAGATTCTGCTGCTAATGATCGTAACTGTGAGAAGGACAACAGAACCAAATGAATTATGAGAAGGGCATGCAGTTTGTACACTAACAGGATTCACAATGCTTTACAAAATGTAGAAAGTATCATATGCATTGATAATGTATAAATTACACACGCTTAATGTTAAAAATAAACAAATAAAGTAAGCATTTCGCATATAGATGTACTTATAATGTACATCATAAATTAAAATAGATATCACTAATATGTATCTGTTAGATACAAATAAGATATATAATTATATATTATACTTAATGTATGTCATTTATTATAACATTCACTCACATATATTGTATACATTTTCATTTTTAATATAAGTTTTCAGATCAGGCATTTAGGGAACAAAATTGACCAATAGACATGTCTATTCATTCTTGAACTGGTTCCACCAAATTTACAACAGATCTTTTCCAAACAAAATATAAACTAAATTTTGCTCCCCTTTTGAGCATCTTTTAATGAAACTTTACTTATTGAAAAAAATAAAAAATAAATATCTAAATATTAAGGGCTAATTGCAAGAAACCGTCCTCAACTTGTAACGATTTGCAATAAACCCCTCTTTTGAATTTGTTTTTGCACAAAATCCCCTCCAACTAATGAGGGGTTGGTCAGTTATTTTCTAAGACAAAAATGCCCTCTACATGCTTCAATAAACCTCCCATTTGGGTCTTCTACCTCCCACTAACGTTGCTTATCGTGCATACATAGTTTTTGCATTTTTTTTACTCATATTATATAAAACAACATAAATTTGATATCAAATTTTTAGTTCACAATAAACTTGACTAATTTATCTTTTTCCTATTTCATGCATAGGTGAGAGATAATTTAACATAAAACACTCAAGCATCCTCCTCAAGGTATGCTAATTTATCACACTAAAAGGAAATTTTTTCTTCTTCTCTCCTAAAAATAAAAAATAATTAATTAATTAGCATATGCATCTTTGCGCATGAAACATTAGAATAAAGCCATCTGTTGCACAGAAACATTGAAGAACCTTTGAGGGAATCATAATGTAAAATTCCTTCTTCATAAATTATTTCTTGAATTGTGTACCCGGCATTTGCATATTTTTGCACATTCACGTATCTTCAAACCTACACAAATACACACACACACACATATACATGTATGTATGTATAGGTTTGAGGGGTCTCACCGTCTCTCACCACTCCCAACAGTTCTGATCAATATTCCATCAACACAAGACGTGTTTGAAATCAAATGCTATATATTCCATAGAAATAGAAACCAAAATAATAATAAATAAATAAGAAAACACCAAGTACTGTGAAAATAATTGTGAACCCAAAATCAAGTGCAAAACAAAACCTCTTTGACTGACCCATTCTATGTTTGTAAAATTGGAAGACAAAGGAGGACTCCCAAGAGATTATTAGTATCAATTTAACCAAACAATTCTAATCAAGATGACTGCTTGGTTATATATCTGAAACTTGGCATTTTTAATAAAGATGAATGCTTGGTCCAATTCTAAAGAAGCAGGTAAAGGGCATTTTTGTCTCAATATAACTTACCACCCCCTCGTTAATTGGAGAGGGTTACACGCAAAAAAAAAAAAAAAAAATCAAAAGGGGGGTTTGTTGCAAATCTAAATGTTTATCATGATCAATTTAGAGCTATGCTTTCAACTTTATTAGGAAGCACCATGGAACAATCATCCTTGCACAGCCACTTCTATTTTTCGAAAATCAAGAGCCAGTAGACTTGTATGAAAAGATTGACCAAACAAAAAAATCAAAAATAAAAAAAAAAAAAAAGGACTCGACAAATCTAACATTACTTCATCAACCAAACCAAAATAATTGTGTTTCAGTTTCTTTACCTGTTCCCACCCCCTCTCGAAACCACGCCAACCACAAAGAGAAGATTGTGTTTCAGTTTCTAAAATATGCAGATTGGACTACAAAACTTTTAAAGATTGCAAAATAAACCCAACCAAATTAGAACTTTTACATAATAATCATTGAAGCGTAACTTCCAATATCATTGAAGTGTAACTCCAATCACAATGGGCTAAGAACTCATTTTCCTGCACTAATTAAATTGGCACAACCACACAATTGTGCGTGTATCTTGGTGTAATTTTTTTTGTCGACAATATAACATTAGTACACGAAATTACATTACAGGTTGACCTTTTCACATAAGGAGAAATGTTTAACTAAATGTTTTATGTTAAGTAAAAACGATGCTACAGTGCTTTTGCATTGCCCGGTGGCTTGGGATGGTTGGGTATTCATTTTTGCCTTTTCGATGTTTCTTGGGTCATGCCATATTAAACAAAGAGCATGCTTGGAGCTTGGAGTGGGTGTAAGCCGGGAGGCAAGCTCAAGATGCTTGGGGGGCTTCCCCTCTTTGCTTATGGTGGGGCTTATGGCATGACAGAAAAAGGAGATCTTTTGATGGGGAGGAGACTCCTATTGGGGCATTCAAATTCTCTATACTGTACAACTTTTGGGTCAATGATCATAGTTGTAAATATGTGGAGGATATGATGTTTTTTGTGTATAACTCGAGGGTATAGCCTCTTTTGTATGAAATTTTGCTTATCAAAAATAAATAAAACTGATGATGCTACAGTAAAAATCAATTGCCAAGAGATATTGAAAAGGAATTATTTTCATTTTCTGGGATCACTTATTTATGATGACTTAGAGTTCAAGGATGAAGCTGCTTATAGTACTAAAGCATTACGAATGAAGTGAGAGGTTCCTTGTATTTTGCAGCCAGAAAACAAGAGAAAGATTTATGAACCAGAGAGAATACCCACCAAAAAAATACGGAAGCATATCACCAGAGAGCTATGATGATAGTAGCACTTAAAGATTTATTATCGTTAGGCAATTGTGAAACATGTTAAAAAATAATAATAATAAATATAAATAAGTAAATTGGTAGCTTATATGATGCTAATGAATTTTAAGAATGCAATACCTCTTTGAGAAAATAGGGGACGCTTAAATTGAAGAAAAAATGCAAGAAAGTTATTTAATAAGGTAAAACAAAAACAACTGAGTTCATCAATATTGATAGTATCCAAGTTGAACTCATTAGAGGATAAAAGACCAGGATGAACATGGGTTTGCTGCAAGGCATGACATGACAACTAAAACTTTATTAGAGCATAGCTTTAGCATTCAGATTAAGCAAAATGGTGAAAAATATTCATCTATTTAACCCCAACTAATATGGAGCAAGGCTAAGCTGAGTTGAGTATTAATATTTTTTTTTTTTTTTTTTTTTTGATAAGTAAAATTTATTAAAAAAGCGCTCAAAAGGGGAGCGAATCCCAAGGACAAACACAACTACACAAGGCCAAAAGAGCCTCAAACCTTCAAAGAGACCAAAAAATCAACAATCTCCTCAATCTCCTGAGTTGAGTATTAATTAATTCTTATGTTGTTAATACACTTTTATAGTAGGACTGTTTGAAGTAGAAGTGTTTTAGGAAACTTGGATTATTGCTGCCCATGTATTACTGCGGTTCAATGTGGAGTTTTATCATGGAAAACTTGTAGGGTTAGGGTTTTACAAGATAGAAGAATAGATGTAAGCTTTTTTAATCAAACTGGATCAATATTGGCTTGTAATCAAAATGACAATTATCAGAAGAGGTGTGCTGGAATCTATGGACAACAAGATTTTAATGGTTGCTGGTTATTAATTAAATTCCAAAAGGTAGAATAATGGTTTAGGGTTGATCTGCACTGGTTATCATTGAGTTTTTGTGGCTAACGTAAGGTTTGTTCTATGGCCCCGAACAAAGAAGTGAGTATAGTAATTAAAGGAAACAAAACGAGAAGAAGAACAATATAGGAAACCTGCCTAAAATTCCTTAGGAATTAGCCAGAAGGTAAGCTTGCATCACATATCGAACAGTCTTAAATTCTCTAAAACTCAACTCCCTTGAATAGAATGATTAAAATATATGACATACATAGGAAGTTGAGTTGAGTTGAATAAAAAGATTACATAGATATCTGCAAGCTACTAGACTAAGACTCAAAACTCAGAAACCTTTACTGCTAGAGTGTATTTAGAGTCTTGAGACCAATAAAGGCTCATGTAAGATACAACTAACACAACTAAAACCAAAAATAAGATACATGGACCACTAATATAACAATATAACTCAATGCCCAACAAATTCAAATTGTACTTCGTGTACAATTCACAATTCACCCTACTCTTGATCTCATGCTTAGCTTCATGGCTATAGGATAGTAAATAAGATGGTTCAAATAACATTTCCCAAACATAGTATCACTGGGGCGCATTTGAGAACAGACATATTAAGAATGAACTAGACCCCCGGCCAGCGACACAACAAATGCACAAATGAAAAAAAAAAAATGAATATTTTGAATATTATTAAATAAGAGCAGCATTCTGTGAATATAGAACTTCCGGTAGTTTTTGAAGTACTAAGTATAACAATACAGTATATATTTCTTTCCATTTCTTGCACTGTGGTTGCACATTGGATGGCAAATCTTGATCACTAAATGCAATATGAATTATTGTATACAACATTAAATTTCGCAAAATTGAAATTCCGATCAGATTCAAATATAGATAAGTATAAGCTTGCCTGTTTGTAGCTACCACCATTGCCAGGAATGAAAAGAACAGGAACACCACTAAGCTTCTTAACTTGCTCATCAAAATCAACCTTCTGCCATCCTTCATGATACAAATATAGCCCATACTTTGCTGATACATTTTTTGGAGAGGAGATTGGAATGTATGTAGGGTACATATATGTCATGATACAACTAGTAGAAGTTGGCTTCAGCAAACCATACAAACCAGCAAGACCGATCCATGTGCAGATAATAATTACAGCTGCAACTCTAAATTTTGCTTTGAACCCTTGCATTGTTGGATAACTTACACACCACATCAAAGTCATTTTGAAAATCGTACAGTGCACATGAAGAGATCCATCCTTCATGGACAAAATTCATCTAAAATTAGAAAAAAATTAGCAACGAAGCAATATCTAGCCAATATACATCGTGGGAACCACCATAACTACATATTAAAAACAAAGAAACAAAAAAACAAAAACAAAAAAACAACACCACTTGTTCTACAAACCTTCAAATATTCTCGATTGACCAAAATCAATATGCTCCAAAGGGGAGATATATATATATATACATATAGAAAGAGAGAGTAGATAATTAGCTTTATTTTAATTAGAATTCACCACCCAAAAACTAAAACCCACGTCAAGTAATTAGGCCACAACCAATGACAGCACTACCAAGGCAGTAGCCAAAAAATTCAAGAACAGAATCAAGAAAATATCAAATTTGTGAACGGAAACAAGAAAACATCAGTTGAAGCACCGACCAGATCTTGAAGAGTATATACGGTCAAAAGAGAACGCTAAAACCAAAAGACGCGAGCGCATATGAATATAAAGAAGAAACGGACGCCTTAAATAAAAATTATCAAAAAACAATAAGAAATTTCCAATATGAATATAATACCATACTCAAAAGGCAATAAAATGCAAAAAGGTTTACAAACGAGTTGGTTAAGAGGGACTAAAAAGATCGACTCTCTGTAGATTTACTTTCCTTTTATGTTTTTCGTTTGGTTGCTGAGAAAATAAATGAAATAAGAATAGAAAGATTCTTGAATAAGAAGAGATACCTCTACTCCATTGAAGAGTGTTGATTCGATCTGCCAATTATGGACTTGCTAATTAGGGAAGAAATTAAAGAATACGGTGTGGAAGTGATAGAATTGGAATGTTCACCTGATTATAGATCCGAATTAATAGATCAGGCGCAGGTTGATCAAATAGTGAAGCACAGAGAGAGCGTTGTCTACTGTTGAGCATTCATCGAATCCTGGGCTGGGCTGGGCTGCTTTTGGAATTCAATCCTGGGACTACCATCAACTTGGCTGGAGGGTGCGCAAAAAAACAAAAAAGGGTTGAACAGTAGGTTCGATTTGATTTTTCCGCGATTCGGTTCGATTACGATTTTAAAAATATAAAATTGTTTATAAACGGTTCGATTACGATTTAAAATTTTATAAAACCAAATTGAACTATTTTATAAATTATATATATATATATTTTGTATCGTATAATAATAGAATAATAAGATTAGTCTTTTAACCACTCAAGTATATATATCATAATTATATTATAATATAAAATTATATTATATATAATATATATGTTAAATTATTTATATATATTATATTGAATTATAAAAAATCGTGGAGCCATGAATTCGAACCGAAGCGAACCATTTTTTCACTGTTTGGTTCAGTTCGATTTCATTGATTTTATGGTTCGGTTCGGTTTCAATTTTTATGAAACCGTTAAAAACAATTTCATTCTAAAATATTTTTAAATCAGTCCGATCCAAATCATGTGCATCCTTATTAATGAACTACGGCTGCTTGAATATATATATATATATATATATATATATATATAT
>JAOTQH010273793.1:0-10552 GCA_025631255.1 Cornus kousa
CAAGGAAGGTTTCTTGTGTGCGGGATTGGCCACCATACTGTGGACCCAACACAACTTCGGTGGTGCTCGAAGCTGAGCCAAGCGGAGAGGAAGACCCCGAAGAAGATCAGGAAGGAGGAGATACCAGAGCGTCCAAGATGGAGGTTACCGGAGTTCAAGACTGAATGCTCTTCTAAGAGTGATATGATTTTCATTGCTAGTAAGAATGGAAGTGTTATTTAAAGAGTAGTACTGTTTAGATGGTATATACTAGTATTTTAAAGAGTATTTGACGATTATTCTTTTGTAGGTTTACGATTTAAAGAAGTTTTTAATAAAATAAACCAGCGGTTTTGGCTATCTCTTTTGTGGTTTATGATGGTACTGATAGATTTATACACACATGTGTTTAAACTATAAGGGAATGTGTATATTACGGTAATAAATAATTATCACAGTTGAGTGATTGGTGTTTGGATAGGCAAACAAATTTTTGCTTATAGGGACATTGTGTTATAACGGAATGGTTACCAAGGAGGTTATAAAAGAACTTGTGTAATCAATATAGTAGGTTTGGTTTCGAAGGAAGAATTCCTAAAATAGAGCGACGTATTAACTATGAGTTGATTTTGGAGTATTTTGTTTACTCTCTAGGTTTTGCTCTACGGAGTATTTAGCATTTTGTTTTGGATAGTTTGGTTGGGACACTAGAATTTTGAAGGCTCGGGTTCTTAGCCAATCTAGTGGTTCTGGACAGGTATACTTATACGGTGTTACTTGGGATGGATTGGTTTTCGCACTACGATGCTCAAGTTAATGGTTGTGACAAGTCTGTTGTTTTCACCATACCTGGTCAGGATATGCACGTTATTGCTATGCCACGTTCTAACGGGGTTACTAGCACTTACTTGTACCTTACGAAGGAGGAAACGGAGGAGGGGATTACTGTATCTTTGGATAGCATATCATTTGTACAGGACATTTTGGATGTATTTCAGGAGATTCTAGGGTTGCCACCTAGTCGCGGGATCAATTTTGTGATTGACTTAGCTCCGGGCACTACGCCTATTGCTAGGGCACCATATAGGATGGCACCAATGGAGATGTGTGAACTGAGGGATTAGATTCAGCAATTACTCAGCCAGGGTTTATTCGTAAGAGTACTTCACCCTGGGAAGCACCTGTATTATTGGTGAAGAAGAAGGACGGTTCACTCCACCTGTATATAGATTACAGGGAGCTGAACAAGGTTACTATAAGGAATAAGTACCCTCTACCCAGGACTGATGATCTGTTTGATCAGTTAAGGGGAGCTATATATTTTTCTAAGATTTATTTGCATTCTGGATATCATCAGCTGAGGGTTACAGAACAAGATGTTCCTAAGACAGTGTTTCTCACTAGATATGGATCTTATGAGTTTTGTGTCATGACATTTGGGATGATTAACGCACCAGCAGTGTTCATGGACTTAATGAACCTTCTAGGTCTGAGGACGATCATGCGAGATATCTTCGTATAGTCTTGCAGACGCTTCGTGAACACTAGTTGTATGCCAAATTTGAGAAATATGAATATTGGCAACGGGAAGTGAAGTTTCTAAGTCACCTGGTGTCAGAAAGGGGTATAGGAGTAGATCTGTACAAGGTTTCAGCAGTGATTGAGTGGGGACAGTTTACTTTACCTACTGAGATACGGAGTTTTCTCAGATTGGCAGGATATTATCGGAGGTTCATCCAGGGGTTCTCGAAGATAGCTGGACCACTCACGCACCTAACTAAAAAGGGAGTACAGTTTGTGTAGGATGAGCACTGTCGGAGAGTTTTTGATGAGCTCAAAAGGAAGCTGACATCTGCACCGGTTCTGTCTACTCCACAGAGAGGGATCGAGTATCTTGTTTACACGAATGCTTCGTTGCAGGTCTTGGATGTGTTTTGATGCAGGAGGAGCGACTGATTTCTTATGGATCTCAAAAGCTTAAGTCTCATGAGCTAAATTATCTAACGCATGATTGGGAGTTAGCAGCTATGGTCTTTGCCTTACGCATTTGGAGGCATTATCTGTTGGGGGA
The DNA here is from genome assembly GCA_025631255.1 of Cornus kousa. Classification (NCBI taxonomy): domain Eukaryota; kingdom Viridiplantae; phylum Streptophyta; class Magnoliopsida; order Cornales; family Cornaceae; genus Cornus; species Cornus kousa. Next base: position 2,051 of record JAOTQH010273793.1, read on the forward strand.
GTCCTTCAGATTATTTAGTGATCACAAGAGTCTGCAGTACTTGTTCACTCAGTGGGAGCTGAATATGAGATAGCGCAGATGGTCGGAGTTTGTCAAGGACTATCACTTTTCTATATAGTATCATCCAAGGAAAGTGAATGTGGTAGCAGATGCACTCAGTCGCCGACCTGTTGGTAGTCTCTCTGCCATATTCACCACTGAGTGGAATGCTTTGAAGAACGTGGATGAGTTATCGGATGTTTTCATGGCTTGCATGGTAGTTATACCTTCTATCATTCGCAAGGTGTTGGATGCACAACTCACGGATCAGCAGTGCATCGACAAAGTTACAGAGATAGCTTCTGGGGAGGTTCCATTTTACTATGTTGGGACTGACGGAGGCTTGAGATACAAGGGACTCTTAGTGGTACCTTCTGGTGACGATTTGAGGAAGGATGTGATGACTAAAACTTATCACTCTGAGTTTTCTATTCATCCAGGAGGGGATAAAATGTATCAGGATATGAAGCGACAATTTTGGTGGGTAGGTATGAAGAGAGACATTGTTTTTTTTGTTTTTCAGTGTAGTACTTGTCAGATGGTCAAGATCGATCATCAGAGGCCGCCAGGAGCTTTACAGCCAATACCTATACCGGAGTCGAAATGGGAGAGCATTTCCATGGACTTTGTGAAGGGATTGCCAAATTCCTTCAAGGATCATAATTCCATTTGGGTCATCGTGGATAAGTTGACTAAATCAGCTCATTTATTACCTGTTCGCAATAACTTCACTTCGGAGCAGTTGGCGTGGCTTTACATTTCAGAGATTGTGAAGTTACATGGCATTCCATTGTCTATTATATCGGACAAGGATTCGAGCTTTGTGTCTGGATTTTAGAAGAGTTTTCAGTAGGCTTTGGGTATAGAGTTACATCTTAGCACCGTTTATCATCCTCAGACTGACGGACAGACTGAGAAGGTTAATCAGATCATGGAGGACATGCTTCGGTCGTGTGTTCTTGATTTCAAGGCCCACTCGAAGGATTACTTGCCACTTGTGGAGTTTGCTTATAACAATAGTTTCCAAAAGACTATTGGTATAGTACCATTTGAGGCATTATACGGTCGACCGTATCGATCGCTTGTTTGTTAGATGAAGGTTAGCGAGAGTGATTCTTGGGTCCTGAGTTTATAAAGGATACTTTTGAGAAGATTGCTCTTATTCTGGATCACATGCGTACTGCTTAGAGTAGGCAGAAGAGTAATGCTGATCGGCGTACTCGTGCTTTGGAATTTTGGGCTAGGAATCAGGTTCTACTCAAAGTGTCGCGCGCCTATGAAAGGTGTCATGCGCTTTGGGAAGAAAGGGAAGTTGGCACCTTGGTTTGTCAATCCATTCATGATTACGGATCGAGTTAGCGCTGTAGTTTACCGGTTAGCACTTCCGGATACTTTGGATCATGTACACAATATGTTTCATGTTACCATGTTACGAAAATTTCTGCAAGATGAAGATCGGTATCAACATATCGATGTTGAGAAGATTGAGTTGCAACCGGATGCAACATATTTGGAGCCACCGTGTTGTATTGTCGAACGTTGGGATTAAATCCTTCGTAACAAGGTTATCCCTTTAATTCGTGTGCAGTGGAGTCATCACAATAAGGCTGAGTCCACTTGGAAGATGTCATTCGCTCGCAGTTTCCTGAATTATGGGAAGAAGGTAAAAGTGAATTTCGAGGACGGAATTCCTATTGTTAGGGGGGAAGAATGTAATACCTCTAATCCTAAAAGGACAGTCCTGGAATTTCATTTAATTATTTATGTGCATTTTAATACCATAATTGTTTAATTGTTTGTATTATTTGTTTTATTAATTATGTGATTTATTTATTTGTTTTATTTATTTTATTAATTGACATTTATTTGAATTATGTGTTTTATTTAAATTGTGGTGTTTAACTGACATTAGTTAATTGAATTAACTAGTTTATTTATGTGTTTATGTGGCTGTTTAGATAATTGTTTTTTTAACTATTGTCTATGTTTTGGTTTTGTGTATATTTACATTAGGGTTTCTGGTTGTCTTTAATTAAAACACGTCGCGGGATTTAGCCGACTTAGGGTTGGTTTTAGATTAGAATTAGGATTGTGGTGTGAAGCCTATATATAAACATATTATACGTTGGTTTAGGGTTACAAACAAAACCTTAGTCACTATATTCACGACTATGAAACAGAGAGATAATACAGAGAGCAACAGAGAAAGAACTTTGAGAGTTTAATAGAGAGGTTCAAGGAGAAAGGGACGGGGCTGCTTCTGGGTTGAACCAAGAGCACTGGAGGGGTGGAACAGCAGTCTAGGACGTTGATGGAAACCTCAGAGATGGTGGATTAGAGTTTCAAGAACTAAAACTCAAGGCAAGTCTCAGTTCTATTCTTTCCCCTTAATTCGTGTTCTGTGCATGCCTAGTTAGACCCCAGGGATTTAATAAAGGCTAAAACAGTTATAAACAAACATAATAACATGTTTTTCTGCATATAAGAATCTGGTTTAATCTCGTGAATTAACTATTTTGCGTAATTGTGATACTCTGTTAATCGTTCTTTCTGTAGTTTGTGATTAAGCTTGTTTTAAACTGAGATTAGTAAATTATTTGGATGCTTCATAATTAATCTGGGATTAAGTTGAAATTTAGAACAAGTTCTTAGAACATTATTTAATTTCACAAAACTAAATCTGTTGCAACTTGCTTAAAATTTATAACAGAGATTCTGTAATCGTGACTTTAAATCTTGTGTTCCTTAACATGTTAGGGTTGGATCACATTGGTTTAAATTTGTCTGGGACTAAATTTAACCTAGGACAAGAATTTAAAAACATTGCAAAGACTCTGTTAATCATCGGACTTGGAGAAAACGAAGCAGGAACGGACGACGGCATCTAAGGGAAGAAGAACAGGCTCCTTCTACACTTAAAGCCAGCTCCCAAGGGTGTAGAGCTGGCTCTTGCAGCCTTAGAGTCAGATCTTGGAGCCTTAGAGCCAGCTCTCACCTTCATAGAGCAGTTTCAATTTTTTTTAGAGCCTGCTCTTGCCCAGAAATTGCATACTGTGTGATTTTGTGCGTGGTTTGAGCTGTATAGTGATTTCTAAAGTTGTTTAAAGGCTACTGAGGGGTGTAATTAAATGTTAGGGACTCATTAAATTATTGAAAAATATTATTACAATATTGGATTAAGGAAAGGAACAATATACAGCTCAAGGAAAATCTATACGTTACACTATTTTGCTAAGAAATTTAATTACCGAAACTTAGCAAATCTTTCAGAGATGAATTAATTATATTTAATCATATTTTCATAATGTTATAAACATAGTGGATATCTATAGATTCAACTGTAATTGGTTTGGAATAAATTGGTACTTAATGGCTGTTAAATGGTATCGGTTTATGGACTATGTGTAGAATTAAAATGCTAAGACTTATTTTAGCTATTTAAATTGTTGAAGCATGATATTTAGGTTCTGAAGTGAATACCTAACATTGTTATATATATGTATGAATTTTTATTGACGCATATTTTGGAGGATTTGAATGCTTGAATTGATTTTAGCAGTTTATATTATTGGAATTGGATTTTAGGCTCTGAATTGAATGCCTGATAATTTATGTATGAGGATTAATTTATTTTGTGCATATTCTGGAGTATGGTTGATTGGTATCTATTACTGTTTTGTCAACTATGTTAACTGGAGGATTGTATGTATCGGTATGGGACGGTGACATACTAGGTATGGACTAGTTAAAACACTCAGTTCTACCTAATTTGGATTAAGGTATGGATTAACCAGAAAGGTTAAGTCCATATCCTACTTGTGTCATGTCAATAAAATAATTGAATGACCTACTATGGTTTCAGGATGGAGTGTTATACATATATTAGACTACTATACAGATAGTTGATATCTTGTATTAGGAGTACGGACTTTATATATTTATTATATGTGCCATAGGGTGAGCTTGAGTCTCAGGACCATGGTTAGGGCGCGTATATCGCCTAGGATGGATAACTGGACATAGGTGTTATTCCTTGGTAGGTCTAGGTACTTATGCCCACCTTTGGGTGCATTTTCACATGTTGCCTTCTATTCAGGCTGAGACAGACCTATTGGACTAGCGAGCATCCTATAGTATATTCTATATATACATATATGGACTACTCTAGATATTTTTGGGCTATCTAGGTTGTATCTGCGTATCGGATTACTGTATGGATCGTAGTAGAATAGGACTTGCATGTGGGCCTGACCCACTCCTTTATTTTTCAAGTGTTCGTCAGTTCCAGGGTTAGAGCTTGGACATGCAGAGCAGATACAGATATTCATTCCTCCGACTATGTGTAATCTTATCTGTGTTACCTTTAGATTTTATTTCAGTTATTTCAGTTTCGGTTTGAGAATTTTTAATAAGGGGTCCACTGGATAGATTCCCGAGTTGTAAACTTATGGAGTTTTGGATTATTGAATTTTAAAGATTATGATTGGAGGATTTTTATTTTAGTTTCTCTTAGCTTATTATATCTTTTGTTATTTCTTTTTTGTATTCTGTGTTCGATTTAATATATTAATTGTTTGATATTCCTCGGGTTTGGGCTCGGGCCTAATCAACTTGTGTCTCGGATCTAAGGGGTATCATAATTTGTATCAGAGAACTCCAGGTTCAAGTGTCTCTTGGATTTTATCATTTAAGACTTTCAAGTAGCGTTATTTCTTGATTAGAGCTTAAGTTTAGGATTAGTTGAATTCCTTTACGGTTCGTTAGAATGTACTGATGTCAAGTTTATTATGTAATTTCAGAATGTTTAGTACTAGGAGAAGGATATGGTCTGTGATGATAGCAAAGAGGGACCAAAAGAAGATAAAGGTGACTCCGATGATTCCTCTACGAAGGCAGACCAAGAAGGCAAATTTGGAGACCATGGACTTGTTTCCAATCAGTGTTGTCTTAGAGTATAAGCCAATAAAGGTTTCTTATGTGCAGGATTGGCCACTATACTGTCTAGCCAACATAACTTCGGTGGTGCTCGAAGCTGAGTTAAGCAGAGAGGAAGACCCCGAAGAAGATTAGGATGGAGGAGATACTAGAGCATCCAAGATGGTGGTTGCTGGAGTTCAAGAATGAATACTCTTCTAGGAGTGATATGTTTTTCATTACTAGTAGGAGTGGAAGTGTTATTTAAAGAGTAGTACTACTTAGATTGCATACACTAGTATTTTAAAGAATATTTGACAATTATTCTTTTGGAGGCTTACGATTTAAAGAAGTTTTAATAAAGTAAACAAGTGGTTTTGGCTATCTCTTTTGTGAGTTATGTTGGTATTGTTGGATTTATACACGTTTCATTTTTAGACTATGTTAGAATGTGTATGTTGTGCTAATAAATGATTATCACATGGGAGTGATTGGTTTTTGAGCAAGCAAACAAAGTTTTTCTTATAGGTTCATTGTGTTGTAATAAGATAATTACCAAGAGTTTAAAAAAGAACTTATGTAAACTCAATATGGTAGGCTTGGTTTAGAAGGAAGAATTCTCCAACTAGAGCGACGTTCTAACTCTGAGTTGATATTGGAGTATTTTGTGTACCCTCTGTGTTTTGCTCTATGAAGTATTTAGTATTTTGGTTTGGATAGTTTAGTTGGTGACACTAGATATTGGCAGACTCAGATATCTAGCCAGTTTTTTAGTTCTAGATATACACACTTATGATGTGATGCTTGGGATGGATTGGTTATTGCATTACCATGCCCAAGTTAATTATTTTGATAGGTCTATTGTGTTTACCATACCTCGTCAGGATATGTATGTTGTAGCTATGCCACATTCTAAGGGAGGTGATAGCACTTATTTGTTCCATGTGGAGGAGGAAATGGAAGAGGAGGTTGCTATGACATTAGATCAAATACTAATTGTACAGGACTTTTCGGATGTCTTTCAAGAGATTCCAGGGTTTCCACCTAGTCGCGAGATTGACTTTGTGATTGATTTAGCTCTGGGCACTACGCCTATTGCTAGGGCACCATATAGGATAACACCAGTGGAAATGAGAGAGCTGAGGGATTAGATTCAATAATTACTCAGCCAGGGTTTTATTCATAGGAGTACATTACCCTGGGGAGCACCGGTCTTATTTGTGAAGAAAAAGGATGGTTTGTTTCACCAGTGTATCGATTATAGGGAATTGAACAATGTTATTATTCGTAACAAGTGTCCGCTACCCAAAATCGATGATTTGTTTAATCAGCTAAGGGAAGCCATATATTTTTCCAAGATTTATCTACATTCTGGGTATCATCAGCTGAGGGTTAAGGAAAAGGATATTCTTAAGACAGCATTTTTCACAAGATATGGTTCTTTTGAGTTTCGTGTCATACCATTTGGGACGACTAACGCACCAGCAGTGTTCATGGACTTAATAAACAGAGTCTTCTGGGCTTATTTAGATCAGTTTGTCATTATCTTTATTGGTGATATCTTGATCTATTCTAAGTCTAAGGATAACCATGCTAGGCATCTATAGATAGTGTTGTGGACACTTCGTGAACTTCAGCTGTATGCCAAATTCGAGAAGTGTGAATTTTGGCAGCGGAAAGTGAAGTTTTTGGGTCACGTGGTGTCAGAAAGGGGGATAGCAGTGGATCCAGCCAAGGTTTCAGCAGTGGTTGAGTGGGGACAGCCTACTTCACCTACCAAGATTTGGAGTTTTCTCGGATTGGTAGGATACTATCGGAGGTTCATCCAGGGGTTCTCTAAAATAGCGGGACCACTCACTCATTTGACTAAGAAGGGTGTACAGTTCGTGTAGGATGAGCACTGTCAGTGAGTTTTTGATGAGCTCAAAAGGAAGTTGACTTTTGCACCAGTTATGGTTATTCCACAGAGCAGGATAGAGTATTTTGTCTACACGGATGCTTCGTTGCAGGGTCTTAGATGTGTTTTGATGTAAGAGGAGTGACTAATTTCATATGGATCTTAGAAGTTTAAGCCTCATGAGCTTAATTATCTAACGTATGATTTGGAATTGGCAGCAGTGGTCATTGCCTTACGTATTTGGAGGCATTATTTGTTGGATGAGTCCTTCAGATTATTCATTGATCACAAAAGTCTGCAGTATTTGTTCACTCATCGGGAGCTGAATATATGAGACAACGGAGATAGCTGGAGGTTATCAAAGATTACATTTTTCTATCCAGTACCATCCAAGGAAAGTGAATGTGGGGGCAGATGCACTATGTCACTGACCCGATGCTAGTCTATTTGCCTTATGCACCACTGAGTGGAATGCTTTGAAGAACATGAATGAGTTGTCGGATGCTTTCATGGCTTGCATGGTAGTTACACGTTCTATCATTAGCAAGGTTTTGCAAGCATAACTCACGGATCAACAGTGCATCGACAAAGTTGCAGAGATAGCTGCTGGGGAAGTTCCATTTTACTATGTTGGAACTGACGGAGGTTTAAGGTACAAGGGCCGCTTAGTGGTACCTTCTACCAAGGGTTTGAGGAAGGATGTCATAACTGAGACTCATCATTCTGAGTTTTCTATTCATCCAGGAAGAGATAAAATGTATCAGGATATGAAGCGAAAACTTTGGTGGACAGGTATAAAAAGGGACATTGCTCTTTTTGTTTCTCAGGGTAGTACTTGTCAAATGGTTAAGATTGATCATCAGAGGCCGTCAGGAGCTCTACAACCACTACCTATATCAGAGTGAAAGTGGGGGAGAGCATTTCTATGGACTTTGTGAATGGATTGCCTAATTCTTTCAAGGGTAATAATTCCATTTGGGTCATCGTGGATAGGTTGACTAAATTAGCTCACTTCTTACCTATTCACACTAACTTCACTACGGAGCAATTGGTGAGGCTTTATATTTCAGAGATTGTGAAGCTACATGGTATTCTAATGTCTAATATATCGGATAGGGATTTGAGCATTGTGTCAGGCTTTTGGAAGAGCTTTCAGCAGACTTCGGGTACAGAGTTGCATCTCAGTACTGCTTATCATCCTCTGACTGACGGACAGATTGAGAGGGTTAATCAGATTATGGAGGACATGCTTCGGTCATGTGTTCTTGACTTCAAGGGCTCCTGGGAAGATTTTTTGCTTGTGGAGTTTGCTTATAACAATAGTTTTCAAAAGACTATTGGAATAACACCATTTGAGGCATTGTACGGTCGACCATGTCGATCGCCTGTTTGCTGGTTGGAGGTTGGAGAGAGTAGATTATTGGGTCCTGAGTTTATTAAGGATACCTCTCAAAAGATTACTTTTATTCAAGATCGTATGCATGCTGCTTAGAGTAGGCAGAAGAGTTATGCTGATCGGCGTACTCGTGTTTTAGAGTTTAGAGTTGGGGATCAGGTTCTACTCAAAGTGTCACTTATGAAAGGTGTTATGCGCTTTGGGAAGAAAGGGAAGTTGGCACCGCGGTTTGTCGGTCCATTCATGATTACGGATC
>JAOTQH010273802.1:0-10552 GCA_025631255.1 Cornus kousa
ACAGTTTTCAGAGACCGGAGATCAACGTTTGTCGCCTCCTAATCACCCACACTTACATAAATAATAAAATAAAAAGAAAAAAGAAAAAAGAAAAAAAGAAAAAAAGTCGGATGTAGATCGGACGCGTTATCATTTTCCACTGGCATTAAAAAATGGCTCAATGGTTGGGCCCACGTTCCGAGACAGTTATCCGATATGAGTGTGAACCCTAGTAATAGTAACGTCCCTCTTCTGTCCAAAGCAATTCTCTAGCTAAATCACAGCCACTGGATAAGCCGAATTGGGACCGGTGGCGGACGATTACAGGGTCAAGGAAAAAAATAAAACGTGTAGCCGTGTCAGTTGCGTCCCAACCCTACTCAATCGTGTCTGGTTACCACCAACTCCGAGTAGACGGTAATAACGCCGTCTTGGTCCGCCCCGTGTTCTCGCCCACCACCGTCCATTTATATAGTACCCTACTCATCGCTCCAGTCCCCCTTCTCTCATCAATTTCACACATTCTCTCTCACACACCATTCCGACATCCAAGACGTTCGTCAATATGGATACAGAAATATGAATACTCCAGTTTAAACTGGTAAACACATCAACATATAAATACACAATATATATATATATATAGAAAGAGAAAATAGGTTTAACTACAAATGTGGAGATCGTGTGTTTTCTTGAAACGGAGTGTGTCGGCGGTTCGTTACAAGCCGAAGCCGCCATTAGGGTTTAGAGTGGTTTCGGAGGCTAATGAGTATTGCGGTTGTTTGTGTTCGACGAAGTCATTGTCGTCATTGTCATCTAATTCTGGCTCTGACGCCACCGCAGATGGAGGTGGAGGGGAGGGGGATAAAATTTCGTATGCGGAGGCGAAGAAGTTGATGAGGCTGGTGAATGTGGAATCGTTGAAGATGAAGCTAGGAATGGAAGGGAAAGAGGTGATAGGCTATCCGGAGCTTCTGAAGGCCTGCGAGAGTATGGGCGTTGCTAGATCTCTCGATGAGGCAGTCGCATTTGCCCGAGTTCTTGATGAGGCCGGTGTTGTTCTTCTCTTCAGAGATAAAGTCTATCTTCATCCCGATAAGGTACTCTTTCTATCTATTTATATACACACACATTCATACAAATTTGTGTAGTATATAAATATGAAAATATCACTTGACCCACTTACATTAATTTTATATGTTGGATAGAATTTGTTGATGAACAGAATGAAAATGTTTTTTGTGAAATCATCGTGGATAGCTATATATTGCATTTCTCTTTTACTTTATTGTGATTCTATCTGTGAGGCTTTTCTCTGGGTTGGGCCCTATGTAAAAGAAATTCCGACAGTTCTCTCTCTTTCCCTCCCCGCTTTTGTTGCTTTAAAGTGGTAGTAATTGGAATTTTAAGTCATGTTCCGATTCTCCTTGGGAATTGGGACCCTAGAAGGGGGATTGAACTTGGTAAGCTCTAGATAAGGGAGAAAAAAAGAAATATATTCACTGCATTGATGGACAGTTTTAGATGGATGTTCATATTGGTGACTTCATGTTGAGGAACCATGGTTTGGTAGCAAGAACTATCCCCCTTTTTCTTTTTCTTTTTTGGTTCTGTTACCTTTGTAGAATTATTTATTTGGAGCGCATAAACAGAGGCTTCTGATAGTGGTATTGTTATTTCTGTGTTCTGGATTTGTAAAAGGTTTATAGCTGTGTGATGGACCAAAACCCCTAAAGCTTTTTTGGCTTTTGAAATGTATGAATTGCTACAATTTCAAGTGTTTAAGAGTAGGTGGAGGGATTTAAGCTGCATAGTAGGGTATTGTTTTATACTAAATTCAAGCTGATGGAGCATTAAATAGAACATTAGGGCTTGGAAAAATGAATCTGTTTTGCTCTGTGTTATATCTAGGGTCTGCTTACATATTGAATAATATTTTCTGTTTCGCTACTACATTTCATGCCCCTTTTATAATTATGGATTGTCATAGTGTTTAATTTCTGAAAAATGTTTTCACTTTTGGAGTTCAATTAAATCTCTTTACTTATTTTGCAGTTTCTCTCAACTTGGGCCTTTTAATATAAACTTCAATTCCTCTTTTTATTTTATTTTTTATTTTTTAAGTTATGATATTGTATACTTCCTGCATTGCATCATTTAACACCCAATCAAAATCTGTACAATAATGTTTCAAGTTTCAACCCATTTTGGGATCATGTGGGACTCTCCCATTTGCTTCACCTGCTTCGTATCTGAGTTTTACTTTTGTATAACTTAAGAAATTCTGCTCATGGCTCAGGGAAACAAAATAATAATAAAAAGTAATTCTGTTCATGATTCGTGCTTGTTCTCGCTTTGCCTTTCAAGAATTTCATCTCCTATTTTGCTGCTTTTTTTTTTTTCCTCTCGTAATCATGGTAGTCTCTAAACAAACTGCAGAAACTAAACCATATCCATCACACCAGTCTTCCCTACCAGAACTTCCCCTCAACTTTAGTTGCATCTTGCTAATTATTTGCGTTGGTACAGTCTAAAGCATCATTGGCATGCGAAGAGATGATCCTCTTGCAATTTTCTTTTTTAAGACATAAAACAAACACACAATTAGCACCTCAAATGTGCTCCTATACAAAGTTACTAATTTTTTGTGTGCCAAGTGGTAAATTAATATATGTGAAGCGTTGTGGTGCCTTTTATTCTGTGTAGTGGCATGTGATACCTTCTCATGATGCGGGCCTGTGAAGCTTGTTTTTCATTTGAATAATTGTTTGCCTTCAGAAAATTGTGGATCCAAATCATGGTAACCAATCATAGTTCTCATTCAATCAACTTGAGGAGGGATAAAAATTAAGGGTCTTATTGTTGAGGAGTATTGTGATGCAATATATGGTGATATACTTACCAAACAAGCAATATTACACATACTGTATATCTTTACCAACTACACATGCTCGTGACACTTTACTTGTTCTTATATTGCTTCCATTTTTATAGTTCGAGAATTTTTACTCTATAATTAGTCTTGTCATTTCAACTAGCATGGACTTTTATGGTGTAGTTGGTGTTGGACACATCAAAACTGATAACTTATGACACCAAGTTAGACATGAGATAATTATGGTGCAATCAAGATTTTCAACAGGGAACAAGACGAGTATAATGGTTAAGATGGCATGAACATATGAAGATCTGTTTCAAGACGTGAGGATTTTGGCAAGTTTATTGCTAGGACAATGGAGACCAGGGGAAATGTAAACATATGACTACGCAAGGAGTGACATGATTGAAGGTGCTACAGGATAAGGGAAGATAAGAAAGAATACGAGTTTAGTGAAGAAGACATGCTGGCATGTGATTTGAATGTGCCCTCTGAAAGAGAAGAATGTTGAACTTGCTTTCCTGTACTTAAATCTAATAGTTGATAACAACTTCATTTAGTATGAGTTTAGATTGTGCGAGTTGTTGAGTCCAAAATTGTGTTTGTGCTGGAGCCTGATCGATATTTGATATAATATCCACAAATTGCAAGACTTGCTCTCTTTGTGCCTAGTACAGCCTTATCCTCACATGCCTGCCTTTATATCACTTGTCTTTAATACCAGCAAAAGAGTAGGACAGGATTGATAATCTGGGGCTAAACTGAGTGCTAAAAGTTGCATAGTGATACGTGCTAAAAGTTGCAAAATGCGTTTTTGCTTGTACCTCAGGCTTTCAGCACCAAACTATGCATGCTTCAGTTGACCTAGTTTTTTGAAAATTAATTATCCATGGGCAAATTAGGTGCTGATTTATGTTGTATGTTACTTGCTGGTTCATCACAAATGTGATGTCTAGAAGTGGTAAAATGTTGTAAATTTTTATTGTGTGCCCCGTTTTTTTTGGCAGCTCATTTCAGTTGTTTTGGTTTGGACACTATATTGATTGGCTTTTCAGTAGGAGCTGCAAAATTGTCTCCAAGCAATCTATTTTATTCTGTTTAAAAATTTACATATTTGACATTTGAAGTTGATCTGTTTTGCTCCGTCTCATTTTTAAGATCTTTTTCAGGTGGTGGATCTGGTTAGAAGAGCAGTTCCTCTTGCTCTGACATCTGAAGATGACCCCAGAAAGGATGAGCTGAAGAAGCTGCAGGAGAAGAAGGAAAAAATAGACATGCTGGCGCATAAGCAGGTCAGGCGCATCCTCTGGTCAGGGCTGGGGTTGGCTGTGGCCCAGGTTGGGACTTTCTTTCGGCTGACATTCTGGGAATTCTCATGGGATGTTATGGAGCCAATTGCATTTTTCACAGCATCCACTGGCATAGTCGTCAGTTATGCCTACTTCCTGTTTACTTCAAGAGACCCCACTTACCAAGACCTGATGAAGAGACTATTCCTTTCAAGGCAGAGGAAGCTGATGAAGAACCATAACTTCGACCATGACAGGTTCATTGAGTTACAAAAGATGTGCAAATCACCTCTAGATCTCCCCCCTTTCGTCAAACATAGTAGGGTAGGGGTGGAATTGGAACCTGAAGACAATTTATATAGGCATTAACACTTAATTTTGGTCCTTTGTCACCCTTAGAATTTATCAGAGTTACAACCAAGGTCCTCCTTTCTCTGAGGCAGAGCATATATAGTTTTCGTACTTCCTTTCTGGGTAATTTTTTTTAACCTTTTACTCGCTTCTTATGCCTACTTATCAACTTGATACTGGGATTCTTGAATTTCTTCTTTCTGCCATAGGGAACCTGAACTGTTGAACGCATTCCCTTGGATGTAAACAAGTTGGTCAAATCTCTTTCTATATCTGAAGGCATGTCATAATGCTGACTTGTTGATAATCAAACTCTCAGCTGTTACAGATTACAGTCTAATTTTGTATCTAGCTACTGTAACTGGTTTTTACATCATTGATTCCTAAAAATTGTACAAGAATCTTTAATCTAGCGATCACAATTCTTGTTTTCTCGAACATACCTGCATTACTGCTCTTGATGTTGGTTGTTTATTTTGTGAAATCCTATATGTAGAAGTAACTGCCTCACAAGAACTTCGTGTTAGTTGGTTCATCACTGGATCATGCTGATTCTTTGGCATAGACAAGTTCTCAGAGACTATTTGTGGGTTCACATCAGTGTTCGTGTTACATTTTGCCCAATTAGGCACAACACCTATGCTCTCTGATACGTTTCATATGAAAAAATTTCTGGCAGATTTTAACATTGTAACATGAACGACCTGACTGATGCCTGTGAAATCTGTTCTGATTGTCGGCCTAGCCATTTTCCCCGGTTTGTAGAAATTATTAATGGAGAGCTTTATATATATATTTTAATTATCAATGAATGGTGTTTTCCATAGAGACCCCATTGAGGAATTGATTGAACTTATGGAAAGCTCTTTGTAAAGATTCATCATGAAATGATAAAAGAATAGAGTTATTGCCCACTGCAACATATGTCTAACATATTAGATGTCTCAGCAAAAAGAAGCAATGATAGGATTAATTAAACTCTACAATGTGCTAATATGTCAATCAATACCATGACTCTGGTAGTGTAGGAGGAACTTCAGTAAATTGCCTGGACAGAGCATATATAGTTTTCGTACTTCCTTACAAGAACTGCTATCGATGTTGCCCACTGCAACATTATTAGATGTCTCAGCAAAAAGAAGCAACGATAGGATTAATTAAACTCTACAATGTGCTAATATGTCAATCGATACCATGACTCTGGTAGTGGTAGAGGAGGAACTTCAGTAATTGCCTGGACAGAGTCTATGACCTGAGGGAAGAATGGCATTGCGAACGACGAGGGGGTTTGGGTGGTGCAGTTGCGCTGCATTGGCTGGTGATAATCCAGGTCAGTTTTTGGCATATCGGCTGCTGATAGGAAGCCCTCGGAAGACATTAACAATGATAATGCCTCTGACAGTTGAGCTCTTATTGCCATTGCTTCTGAAAGAGCTGTGTTCAACTCAGATTGCAACTGGAACACCTGGCTTTGGAGAGAGGCTATGAGAGCGACGCAACCATAAACTGGGTCCTTTAGCCGAGCCTTGGCCTCATAAACTATGCTGATCGCAGCATCTGCTCTGTCATGGGCGGGAATCTCCTGTTCAAATATTAAAGTTCAATAAGAACGATTACGCAGAGACAAATGACATGTAAGAAAATAAGATAATGGTGTAATGGTTTTAACTTGTTCATCTTTTACTAAGACTGCTATTACTAGTACTAGTGAATAAATGTTATTTCAACAACTCTTGTTATGTGGCAACTGAATTTAGTAATTACTCGCAGCATTTTGCAGACATTACTGGCACCAAAGATCCGATGCACGGCGGCAAAGTCGTCAGCTCTAGAGTGTGGAAAGTAGGGCAAAAAGGTGCAGTCCTCGGTGCATCGCCTGCGAAGGAGCTTGCATGCAGCACATGGCGTGTTGATCCTATTCCTGCCTACTGAACCCATATTGAGAGGGAAAAGGGGAGTAGTAGTTCTACACCTCCTGCTTTTTTTATATATAGGTATTTCTATTAGTTAGTACATATGTGTGTGTATATATATGTTTTCTAGTCAAGTCTGGTATCTAGAAATCTTTGCAAGAAATATCTTATTGATATCGCTGAATTTCATAGGTTGAAGGCGATTTGTGATGCCATTGGCTGAATTTCCGGCCCGTCATTTTCAAGAGAAATTCACAGAACCATATGGAAGTTGCTAGAGCTGGACATGCATCAAGCTGGACAAACAATTATATATTTATATATGTATATATTATCTGAAGTTAAGGAGACTAATAGAACTTGCGAGGTGCGGGTGAAATGATGAATGCAATTATGCACCACCGACCAACATTTGCTCGAAGTCAGCTCACTCACATTTTTGGCTTCTTAATAATGCTTATAGGTTGCACCACCGACCAACATTTGCTCGAAGTCAACTCACTCACATTTTTGGCTTCTCAATAATGCTTATAGGTTGTACTTCATAAGTAGGGAAAATTGAGTGTTTGGCTCCGCGCAAAATATGTGTATATTTGTTTTACCATTTAAAAAAACATATTATGAAAAGATTTAAAAAAAAAAAAAAAAACTAATAATTAGGAGTTAGAACAGGATATTATTTGGAAACCATCAACGTTTGGAAAAATTATCAGACGACCTTAAACCTGATTATGTGAGTTTAACTATTTTAACAAATGGCATGCTCTAATTGAATTGGGGTACCATCTCTGCATAGTGACATGGACTGTATAATTTCTCCAACGTTTGACAACCCCGAACTACAGTCTTTGGTGCCTTGATAGTTCTATTTTTACGTACGCCTAATCACAACATAGAATTCAACTGATCCTCCTAATGAAGGAAATGAAAATTTTGACTTCTACCTTCCCTTTATATTGATTATACTTTCTTTCCAAAAAAGTTTTCTCAATGTTTTGTAAAGTTACAAACCTCTCATATTTATTCACGCTTAACTTACTCAACACAACCAAGAAACGAAATGAAATTCCTCATATGATCTTCAATCACCAAATTGTTAAAAAAAAAAAATTACAAACCAGGACCAGGCTGCAAAAGTTTTTAGGAATTGAAAATTCATATTAAATCAAAGTAATTAAGCAAATCAGAAAATAGTAAGATTGCAGAAGGTACAAGCACTTCCCTTGATGAAATTTATACCCAATAAATAACTACAAAATATAGTCAATAATCACACTGAAAATATCACTTTTTAAAATGGGATTCAATCGTCGAACATCACGATTAAGTGACATAGGGAAAAATTCTATCACCTATTACCTGCACAAGAAATCCTTGTCCCTCACCTATGCGTAACTATATACTCCGTATTACATTACATTAGCTCGTACAGATTATTTTTCTTAAATACCAAGAACTCACTTTCAAGGCAGCTCAGCAGATCAACCACAGTCTCTTCTGTGGATCCCTTGAAGTGCTCCAAAATATCAGATAGAGCAACCTGCATATTAGTCAGGTTAGCATTCCTAAACAAAAACCACGAAAGACAAAGTTATGCTTTTAAATGATGCTGCAGGGTCAACCATTCACTTACCCCCTTATCAAAGTTCCTAAGCCAGTTTAATATGGAACTCTCAGTGGCCTCCAGTGCAACAGAACTTTCTCCTGGTTCATCAACCTTTTGCCGTTTCGTTGAGGAAAGTACATCATCAGTATAAATTAAGGGTTGCTTCATGCTTGTGCTAACTACAATGGGAACAATAACTGCTCCACTGTTTTCCGAATAGCAATCGCCAACCACACCATCAACTGGTCTTTCAGGTTTGGGAGGTTCTTCTTTTAGGTTGCATGGTAGATTGGATCTTGGTGGTAATTCTGATGTCTCATTAGAATTTTCATCAGCCTTGAGGTGGTGACTGAGTGGAGTTCCTTCTACAGATATCTCTAAATCTTGCTTTGTCAAATATGCCTTTATTTGGGCATAACTTATCTGACATCAGTTAAGCAAAAGTTTCATTGTTCTGATTAACGGGAAAAAAAGAAGCAGAATTCTAGTCCATAAAAGTATTTTAGAATGCAGAGTTATGGTGCATAAAAGTCTAGTTATGGTGGTGCTACTTGTATAATAGCATTTCTAAAATTACATCCATGCGTAATTGATAGACCTCACCTCTTCTGGTAATTCGTTTTTAATAGGCTTCAATTTGTCTCTTGAGCCAACTTTCAAAATAGCAGCCTCAATATCTGTAGACAGCTCATGGGTCAGTCCAATCTCCTCACAGAATCTGGTCCAATCAATTCTACATCCCTCTTTTGCAGCATCGAGAATATACTCGAAGACAGTTTGTTCTTTTATTGGATGTGATCTACCAGGGAAATTCTACAGGCATAAAATCAAAATAAAATGGATAAAGGCTTACAACACAATAAAAGCAAGCATGTACATTAAGCAGATAAGGGTCAAGTCAGAGCTGTGATTGCTTGTAAGACTTACAGCAATTTTCTGAATGGAGAGACCATCCTCATGCCACATTTTCCAAGCTTCAAACTTGGCAGGTGTTAAATTTTTTTGATGGTTCTGAACCGGATACACCTTTTTTGTAATTGTGTTGTGAACACTTGTCTCCCCATCCAAAGAAAGGTTTATGCTTTGTGATAGATGTCGAATGCTTTGAAGAAAATGATCCCCGTGCGTTGTTAAAAAGTGCTGCAACATCATTAAAGCTTTTAGTTTAATCATCAAAGAATTCAATGATTAAGAGAAGGGAGGGGGGAAGAAGCATTGTAATCTATTTCCAGTTGTTACTTAAGAAAGGGGAAAGCGGGTGTAGGGTGCTGCCAGTCCCCACCAAAAAGTAGCAGAAACTGTACTCTCCTTGAGTGCTTCCTTGTTTGGTCACACTCCTCCATAGACTAAGATCATATGATTACAGATCTTTCTCTTGCCTTTACTTGGGCATTTGCTAATTGTTCATCAAAGCGAACATAAGTACTAGGAATCCCGTAAAAAGTTCATGATAAATGCCAAAAAGCTTTGATCTATTTGTCATATCAACTGACTGCATTATGAGCAAAACTTGTGGGTGCCTTTTCATCAGACTCCATCACAATGTACAATAAAAACTTAATGTGCACTCACCAATTCTCCTAAGGAAGCAACTGTAGCAACTCAAAAACACCAATATCCATAAATTGGTCAGACACATAGTACACAAATCACCAGATACTTTAGGAGGCCAAAGCCTTGCCCAAAGTTAATCTAGGTACAAGAATTCAGGTAGAAACCTACAGGTCTGCTTGACATTTACAGAACTGGATGATCTAGAGCTTCACCTAACCTAAAGGTCTTAAAATATGCAAGTGTTTTCAACCTCTAATGTAGGTTCAGGAGTCAAAGTGGACACTTAACGGACATTTACACTTGGGACTTCTGTCACTAAGAGAAATGCCGCCTAGAACTCGGGAAGGATTGTACAAGTCTCTAAAGACCTGATCCCAAGTCAAGCAGTGCCTCAGTGGATAAGGTCCATCAGGGTGCTTTTTGGCCTTGGCTTGTCCATGAGAGAAGTTCCTGTTGATCTTCAATTCTTCAACAAGGCTTATTCGTAGAGAGGACATTCTCGTGATAATCTTCAAGTGGGTTTATGAGCTTCTCTTGATGATCTTCAAGTAATACTTATCTGAGCAGTCACATAAAGGTTTAGCCAAGGAGAAAAGGTTATCGTCACAATCTTTAAGCAAAGCTCATTTGAGAAGAAGAGCTCCTCACACCAAGACTTAACCAAGGAGAAGTCCTTGCCATGTATACACAGTTGGCAAGACTTGTCAACAGAGAGAAGGTCCTCACAATTCACAATTCACAATTCACAATTAGATTCTTGTTCAGAGGACGGGCACAGTTGAAGATTACACGCCTTTAAAGAAGTTGACGAAACTAGACATAAAGATTGCCAGATAGAGGCAGAGATCATCAGTTAAACAAACAGAGGTCACTAGTTAAGGGTAGAGTATACCAATAAAGAGGTCAACCTTAAGAACCTTATGTGGCAATGTGCAGGTGCCTCATTATCATCACAGCTTGTTATACAGAATAGACTGAGCTT